>JADBJO010031211.1:7500-17003 GCA_016801955.1 Conus betulinus | reverse complement strand
ACAGAATCTGAAACATTTTTTTATGCTGGTCGATGAGAATGAGGATGATTAAGATGATGCTATGGATTTCCATTTCGGTCTGAGACAACACGATACGGCTGTACTATATGCTTTCTTTCATAATATATCCCGGCGTCAACCAGGCCCGAGAGATACAGGCACCTGCAGTGTTGGTCAGGAAATTTTGAGCAACACTCTCAGAAACGCATCCCTTAAGTGGATGAAACTCGACTGTGTGGTCCCAGTCTTCCCAACTGAGTCTGCAGCAAACTCAGCTCTGGGTAGGAGCTGGTCGGGGCAGAAGAAAAAAAAACACATATGACTCTGATAGGATTCGAACCCACGACCTCCCATCCGGGAGTCCGCGACGCTAACCACTTCGCCACACGGTAACAGAAAGTTACTTCGCTAATTTATTGATAAATAGTTACTGAGGAGATATCAGAACATGGTCAGTGATGGCGGTTTTTTTTTTTTTTTTTTTTTTTTTTTTTTTTTGTTTTTTTTTTTTTTTTTCTTGGAAGATTCCTGCTTTGCTAGGAAGTTAATTTTTCACCCCTGTCTTTATTTCAATTTAGACAATGGTGATTATGACAGAGAACACTGCACCAGTAGGAGAGGCTACCTGCGTGCGTGAGTGGGTGCAGGCACGTAAGCGTGTCTGATAATGCGCATGAGAACTCAAGATTCAAAGAGTGTGCGTGCGTGCGTGCGTGCGTGCGTGCGTACGTGTGTGTGTGTGTGTTGTTCTTCAGTTTAACATCTTTCCACTTAACGTGATTACAGACAGAGTGCGTGCGCGTGCGTGCGTGCGTGCGTGCGTGTGTGTGTGTGTGTGTGTGTGTGTGTGTGTGTGTGTGTGTGTGTGTGTGTGTGTGTGTGTGTGTGTGTCAGTACAACTTGTGAGTTAATCTGACAATAAATTGGTTTCAGTCAGTGTGTGTGTGTGTGTGTGTGTGTGTGTGTGTGTGTGTGTGTGTGTGTGTGTGTGTGTGTGTGTGTGTGTGTGTGTGTGTGTGTGTGTGTGTGTGTGTGTGTGTGTATGTGTGTGCGTGCGTGTGTGTGTGTGTGTGTGTGTGTGTGTGTGTGTGTGTGTGTGTGTGTGTGTGTGTGTGTGTGTAATTTCTTTTTGTATATGAGGGGTTATTGAAAGATAAAGATTTAATCCTACTGGACTGCGTAATAAATGTGGACATAATGAACTAAGAAAAGCATAATTATTTAACATTTTAGGTAATGTCAGTGGTGTCGATCTATCATTGAAACATTAGTACCGGCCTTGTGCACTGTATTCTTTGCTCTCGGACAATCTAGTAATAGTGACTTACACTAAGAATTTTCCCACATACGCATTTAACATTTTTGCTGTATTTGGTTCGAAGTGAATTCAAACGCATCCTATGAATTAAGGTTACTACCTCTCTAGATATCGGACTTACTAATTTGTCCAATTGCGATTTGGGGTGAATGTCAGGATTAGGACGTATACAGTTGTGATAATATTGACTGTCTGTGTCTTTCAATAACCTTTTGAAACTGTTAAGAGATTCTTTATTAAACAAGGTATAACATTCTGATAGGTCTAACGGAATGTTCAGTGCAGTCGTGCCTTCAATATTTCGAGCTGCTCTCCGAGCAGCTTGATCAACTTTCTCATTTGTTGAGATTCCACATTGTGAGGGCACCCAACAGAACGTCACATTTATTCTTTTCACCGATAGGAGATGTGTCACGTAATTAATTTCTGTAATAGTTTTACAACGAATTTTTGAATTTAAAGACTGTAAGGCAGAAAGAGCTGACTTTGAGTCACTGCACAGTAAAAGTGGACAATTTTCTATGGAAGAATTTAAAACATGCTTCAGGGACATCAGAATAGCAACTAATTCTGCAGTAAAAATTGACAAGTGTATGCCAAGATAATATTATTTCTCTACTTTTAATTTTGGTATTATAAAAGCTGCTCCTGTTCTATGGTCATCTAACACTGAGCCGTCTGTAAAAATTTGAAGATGATCCTTATACTGATTTTCCAAATGAGAATTTACATAATATTTTAAGAGATATGGTGGATCGTTTTTGTTTAGTTCAGTATAGTTTGTGTCATAATTTCCTTTGGTTTGTTTCCATTTGGGAATGGGTGGAAGGGACGAGTTGACAGCTATTTCACTTTGGTTAATGTTGGTTTTTTTTTTTTTTTTTTAAGAGTAGATGTGTATGACAAAATAGAGATAGTTGATTTTACGTCTTTTGCTCTTTTAGCAAAATCTGTCTCTGAATTGAGAGATACTTCATTTGTACAGTAACATTTCTGTGAAAGGTTCTTTAAAAACAAATTTAGAGGCGGACACTTTTCGAAACTGGTTCAAAGGTAAGATTCCAATTTCATTATAAGTCCCAATGTTACATGCATGTGTGGGAACTCCAAGAGCAAGTTTATATGCTTTGCAGTCTACACTTTGTAACTTATTAAGTAGATGCTGTGGAGCACTAAAGAACACTTCTTGAGCGTAAATCAATCTAGAGCGCACAAGAGCCGAATGCGCCATCATCGGGACGAAAATGGAAAGTAGCAAACCACATAGACTTTGAGAAAAGAAACTGCACGAGAATCTGAAGTGTAAGACATTTGTTTGACAATGATACGCTCTCTGGTTCACAACTCCACGATCCAAAATACTACGTCTGTACACAGTAACCTGGCGACAGCGGGACTCAACACTTCGCTTCATGATGGCTGTGTCAGAATCATTTTCAGTGAAATGGAGTTTCTGCCATGGGACAATCCTGACAACATAGTAAGTGCGGAAATAGAAAACATTTTTTACAGAATAAAAAACAATGTGGTCGCGTTCCTGTTTCTGATTGGTGGACCAGGAAACGTCATCAATATGATGGTGGTGTTCCATATTCAAGGATTCGAGGATCGTGTCAATCTGTGTCTGTTTGCTTTGTCCTTGGCGGATGAATTGCTATTGATCTCAGCAATATGTCTTTATGGTGAACAGCTGTATTTTCAGTTCACTACCAGAGAAAGATTTGGACCAATGATTACTTTCTTAGCAAATAATCATTTTTTTGCACTACAGGGAATCTTTTTTGTTTCTCAAATTCTTTCAGCGATCATTGCCTGTGAGAGATGTTATTGTGTTCTCAATCCACTCAAAGTTCAAACAATTCTGCGCACCAGAACAATGGCTCTGGTCATTATTATTACATACGTCGTAGTGCTTGGTCTGTTTTTCATCGTGGCATTCCGATTCCGCGTTGGTTGTGTCTTCGATCCAACGTCCGGTGCTGTTATGAAGTCACTCGTTGCTGGGACATTTTATAATAGTAATCAACAGTTAGTTGATACTCTGGATATTTTTGTGTTTGGTGTTAGCTTGCCCGGATGTGTGATGACTGTTGTGGTGGTGACAACAATAGTTACCATTGTAAAGCTTCGTCAGATTGTGACATGGCGTGCGGGAACATCCTCCTCCATTTCTGCCCAAGAGGTGGCCCTCACCAAGATGCTGGTTGGTACTTCAGTTCTGTTCATCGTCTGTGTTGTCCCCGTTGCTTTGACTCCAATCATTTATTTCGTTTTTCCAGAAAATGAATGCTGGTCGACGGAACCACAATTTCTATGCGACTTCTTTGTGGATTTGTGAAATATTTATTTTCATCAATTCTAGCTTTAACATTCTTGTTTTACTACGCTATGGGATCTCGCTACAGGAAGACAGTCAGGTCACTGTTCTCAAGACAAAAGAGGAATATGAACAGAAGCTAATGAATGAATGAAAAATGATGTGAAGTTCATGAATATAAAACTTTATGCTTGCACAGGATAAATGGCTGTTTCATGTTTTGTGGTCTGGGAGCATATTGGTTTAGATCACATTCTGATCTGAATAATTCCTTTAACGTGCACTGAGACAAAGAAAGCATGTCAATATAAATACTAATACTGGAGCATGTTTTCGTTACACGTTTATACTTTTGACATTGGGTGTAACAGGGTAAACTGCAACAAACTTAGATACACATCAGGTGTGAATTGCTACCTTACCGCCCATTTTACAGTTACGCTTCTTCTGCAGATAATGCCCACTCCTTTTACAACTGTCCGGGATATTCTCTTTTATCTTTTAAGATAAATGCACTTAATATTGAATATTTTAGAAATTAAAAAAAATAGCCAATGTTAAAAACACAAAACTAAAACAATTGTTTATATAACCAAGTTCATATCCCTGCTAATAAAGACAGAAAATTGCAATCCAGTGCAACGTGCGACCTTTGTCAGTGACTAGGATTGATGCCTTAGACAAGCAAAGAAGGTTGTCTAGTGAAGCCCAAAGATCCTCTCTCTCTCTCTCTCTCTCTCTCTCTCTCTCTCTCTCTCTCTCTCTCTCTCTCTCTCTCTCTCTCTCTCTGTGTGTGTGTGAGTGTGTGTGTGTGTGTGTGTGTGTGTGTGTGTGTGTGTGTGTGTGTGTGTGTGTGTGTGTGTGTGTGTGTGTGTGTGTGTGTGTGTGTACAGGTGGGCTAGCTTTTTAATGATTGTTTCTTTGTTTCGTATATAATGCAAATACAACTGCCAAGGCACCTATTCTTTTAGATATAAAGGGATGTAATAATATCAATCGCGATCATAATTGGGGTGAATTATTATGTGTACACAAATGTTGGTGTCGGTAGCACAGAATGCTTTTCTTAGCATTCGAAGATGTTAATGCTGTGTCTGGGTGACTAACTGGTTGCATAGCCGCTTTATAGCTGTCACTAGAAAAAAAGGCTTCCCATGATTTGCTGTCCGGTTAATCTTTTCCACCAGACAGCGTCTGTGTGGGCCTTTACAAATTGCATTCTTTGCTTCACTACCACACCATGTCCTCTCCACCACAATCCCAGCAGACTGCATGTGCAGTTGCTGTGAGTTTTACAACCTCAGTTATGCGAGAACCCATGGCTCCAAGTGCAAGTATACAGGGCCCAGTGGAAGGTGGATGTCGTATTGTCAAACCAAAGACACACTGTAGGGACATAAGGACTTCATGGGTTACACTGTTTTTCTCTGTTGTGCTTGACGTAGTATTTGAAGGTTCGGAGATGACCAATAGCTCAGGTATGTTTTATAAAAAACATGACGACATTTTTCTCGTTACAAATTGATATTGGTTATAGCTGGTCTCATCACAGGGGTTCACGTCTAGAGTGAATGACTGTGTGTACCTTCATCTTGGAGCCAACACTGCAAGGAAACCTTTTGGTACTCTAAGATGCTCAGAAGTGTCTCTTACATTTATCTCTCATTTTCTTTCTGTCTATTGGTCTGTCATGCTTAGATTATCTAAATTTTTGGTGGTGTAACAAGAGAGGGTCAATAGAACTTGAGGACGTGATTAATGCTTGTCATCACAAGACAATCCATCTGTTAACTGAGATGTGTTGAAACCTCTATTACCTCCAAAACAGGCTCATAATTATGTGGCTTAACAGCTGGAAAAGTCATCAGCGTCAGCTGCTGCTCTGCCGCCAGGACAAATTTCAATTCAAAGTACCACTGTTTGGCAGAACAGCAGCACCTCCTGTAGCTGCGCTGGTACAATACTGTGCTGGCTTCTCCTTTCCATTGGATCATGTCAGCAAAGCTGAAAGAGGGATTCTGGGGACTGGGCACACCAGGATCTCCACAGACTTCAGCCAGGCCTGCGCCTTGGAGAGGTCATTGCAGTGCTGCTGTCCCAATGACAGAAACAACACAGGAGACAGCAGTTACGAATTAAAGACCCAGAGCGTACTGTCGTAAGCTCAAGCGCTACGGGTTGTTCCGATGGTGGGAGACACCATCGCGTTTCACTGGTCAGCTGCCATATGCCTCAAGCTCTGCAGCACCCAGTCAATATGATGCTGATCCGCCACAGTCTACCTGCGTCAGTGGGTGCTTAGAGCTCAGGAAGACCGAAGCGCAGACCGTAAACCCTGCACCAGGCAATAAAGGGGAAAAGAAATTCAAACTGTCACCCTTTCCGGCTGGCAATTGGAGCGTCAGAGCGATGTGTCATCACCCTTCTGATGACCTCCAGCAAGTTGACGACGCTAGGAAAAGCCATCATCGACCGCGAGCTGAAGAGGTTCAAAATCAACATTGCTGTGTTGCATGAGACAAGACTCCCCTCCAGCGTCAGCCCCAGGGAGGGACTGCACGTTCTTTTGGAAAGGCCTGGAGACAGAGGAGCACCGACTGTATGGCATCGGATTCGCAGTGTGAAACTATCTCCTATCCTCAGTTGAATCAACTTCCACATGGAAAGCGCGAATCCCCTCTCTCTCTCCAGGTCACGACCTCTTTTGGGACAGACAAACATCCTTAGCGTCTACGCCCCCACACGCTGCTCTTCAGCCAGGGTTAAGTATAAGTCCTATGAAAATCTGGAACCCAAGATAGTGGAGGAACCTTCAAAGGAACACCTGTTCCTGCTCAAGGACTTCAACGTCCGGTTTGGTGCAGACCACAGATCCTGGCCCTGCTGCATCAGTCGCTTTGGCGTTTGCAAACTCAACGACAATGGACAGTGGCTACTCGAGCTTTGCTCCTTCCTCGGCCTCTGTATCATGAACACCGTCTTTCTCACCATGCCACACCACAGAGTGTCCTGAAGGCACCCCAGATCCCGTCACTGGCATCAGCTGCACTTTGTGATCACCTGAAGACCCTTGCGCAACCATGTGCTCATCACCTGCAGCTATCATAGCGCTGACTGCGATACTGACTACTCCCTAGTCAGCAGCAAGGTGCATCTTCAGCCCAAGCGAATCTGCTGCTTCAAGCAGGAGGGACATCCTCGAATCAACACAGCCATGACGTCAGTTCCCGAACTGTGCGAACGCTTCACCAGAACCATTGACGAGGTCCTGGAGGACTGCCCAACAGACTGCGCTTCATCATGATCGAACCAAATCTACGATGTCATTTACCAATCCACTTCAGACATCTATGAGAAGAGAGTGAGAAAAAAATGAAGACTGCTTTGATGCAGGAATTGTGGATTGTCATCACAAGACAATCCATCTGTTAACTGAGATGTGTTGAAACCTCTATTTCCTCCAAAACAGGCTCATAATTATGTGGCTCAACAGCTGGAAAAGTCATCAGCGTCAGCTGCTGCTCTGCCGCCAGTACAAATTTCAATTCAAAGTACCACTGTTTGGTAGAACAGAACAGCAGCACCTGCTGTAGCTGCGCTGGTACAATACTGTGCTGGCTTCTCCTTTCCATTGGATCATGTCAGCAAAGCTGAAAGAGGGATTCTGGGGACTGGGCACACCAGGATCTCCACAGACTTCAGCCAGGCCTGCGCCTTGGAGAGGTCATTGCAGTGCTGCTGTCCCAATGACAGAAACAACAACACAGGAGACAGCAGTTACGAATTAAAGACCCATAACGTACTGTCGTAAGCTCAAGCGCTACGGGTTGTTCCGATGGTGGGACACCATCGCGTTTCACTGGTCAGCTGCCATATGCCTCAAGCTCTGCAGCACCCAGTCAATATGATGCTGACCCGCCACAGTCTACCTGCGTCAGTGGGTGCTTAGAGCTCAGAAAGACCGAAGCGCAAACCGTAAACCCTGCACCAGGCAATAAAGGGGAAAAGAAATTCAAACTGTCACCCTTGCAGCTGGCAATTGGAGCGTCAGAGCGATGTGTCATCACCCTTCTGATGACCTCCGCAAGTTGACGACGCCAGGAAAAGCCATCATCGACCGCGAGCTGAAGAGGTTCAAAATCAACATTGCTGTGTTGCATGAGACAAGACTCCCCTCCAGCGTCAGCCCCAGGGAGGACTGCACGTTCTTTTGGAAAGGCCTGGAGCCAGAGGAGCACCGACTGTATGGCATCGGATTCGCAGTGTGAAACTATCTCCTATCCTCAGTTGAATCAACTTCCATGGAAAGCGCGAATCCCCTCTCTCTCCAGGTCACGACCTCTTTGGGACAGACAAACATCCTTAGCGTCTACGCCCCCACACGCTGCTCTTCAGCCAGGGTTAAGTATAAGTCCTATGAAAAAATCTGAAACCCAAGATAGTGGAGAAACCTTCCAAGGAACACCTGTTCCTGCTCAGGGACTTCAACGTCCGGTTTGGTGCAGACCACAGATCCTGGCCCTGCTGCATCAGTCACTTTGGCATTTGCAAACTCAACGACAATGGACAGTGGCTACTCGAGCTTTGCTCCCTCCTCGGCCTCTGTATCATGAACATCGTCTTTCTCACCATGCCACACCACAGAGTGTCCTGAGGGCACCTCAGATCCCGTCACTTGCATCAGTTGCACTTTGTGATCACCTGAAGACCTTGCGCAACCATGTGCTCATCACCTGCAGCTATCATAGCGCTGACTGCGATACTGACTACTCCCTAGTCAGCAGCAAGGTGCATCTTCAGCCCAAACGAATCTGCTGCTCCAAGCAGGAGGGACATCCTCGAATCAACACAGCCATGACGTCAGTTCCCGAACTGTACGAACGCTTCGCCAGAACTATTGACGAGGTCCTAGAGGACTGCCCAACAGACTGCGCTTCATCATGATCGAACCAAATCTACGATGTCATTTACCAATCCACTTCAGACATCTATGAGAAGAGAGTGAGAAAAAATGAAGACTGCTTTGATGCAGGAATTGTGGAAATGGAGCCTGTCATTTCTGCTAAGCAAGCCACACTCCTCAATCACAATAGAGAGCCCCCAATGAAGACGCTACCAGCACTCTGCAAAGCTCACAACAACACCAACCGGACCACCCGTAAATGTGCGAATGAGTACTGTTGAACCTGTACCAGGGCATCCAGATCGCCGTAATTGGCAAAATCCACGAAATGTACGAAGGCATGAAGAAAGCGTTTGGCCCTAGCGCCATCAAGATTGATCCTCTCAAATCTTCATCACGGGAGGGAATCACCGACTGCAGAAAAAAACATGGAGAGATGGACGGAGCACTACCAGGAGCTGTACTCCAGGGAGAGGTAGTCACCCAAACAGCCATTGAGAACACCACCTCCCTGCTTGCCTTGAAAGAACTCGACGCCCCACTCACTATCGTGGAACTCAGCAAGGCCATCGACTTGCTAGCCTGTCGTAAAGCTCTGTATTAAGGGCATTTCTGCAGAAGACACCAAAGCTGGCATGGAGAGTTCTCCCCTCAGTCAATCTCCATGAGCTTGTGCTGCAGTGTTGGGAGGAAGGGAGCGTACTCCAGGACATGCGCAATGCAAACATAATCATGCTTTACCAGAACCAAGCGGACCACAGCGACTGCAACAATTATCGTGGACTATCCCTCAGCATTATTGGCAAAGCCTCCGCCCGTGTCATCCTCAACAGGCTACAGCTACCCGCTACGAGTGTGTCCAAAGGCACAGAGCTGCCAGGTTGACGATCGACATGATATTCTCCCCGAGGCAACTACAAGAGAAGTGCCACGAGCAGAGAAGACCATTATTCGTTGCCTTCATC
>JADBJO010031211.1:0-2500 GCA_016801955.1 Conus betulinus | reverse complement strand
AGTGTATGTGGTGCACATGTGTATGTGAGTGTGTGTGTGTGTGTGTGTGTGAGAGAGAGAGAGAGAGAGAGAGAGAGAGAGAGTGTGTAAGAGTGTGCATATGTCTGCGTGCTTGTTTGTGTGTGTGTGTGTGTGTGTGTGTGTGTGTGTGTGTGTGTGTGTGTGTGTGTGTAAGTGTGTGTGGTGTGTGTGTGTGTGTGTGTGTGTGTGTGTGTGTGTGTGTGTGTGTGTGAGTACGTGAGTATAAGCTGTGTGTGTGTGTGTGTGTGTGTGTGTGAGTGTGTGTGTGTGTGTGTGTGTGTGTGTGTGTGTGTGTGTGTGTGTGTGGTGTTGGTTTCTTTCCACTCAGTTTGATATGAAGGATTGATTGAGTGAAAAAAAGGAAAATAATTTGCGAACGAATGAAGAATAGTTCAGAAAAAAATAGAACATGTCACATGCAGGCGTGATTTTAACGGCTTTCTTTTGTGAACATCCAAAAAACTGACAAGATAAAACAAAACGAAGGTATTAGTGTACCTGTCTACTCGAAATTGGTATTTGTTGTTGTTGTTTGTTGCTTTGGGTGTGAAAAAAGTAACAGCTGGATGTTAAAGAAGAAAGGAAGGGGGGTAAAGATGAGAGAGAGAGAGAGAGAGAGAGAGAGAGAGAGAGAGAGAGAGAGAGAGAGAGAGAGAGAGAGAGATTTTACAAATTTACAGAACAGAATCAATCAACCCTCATGGAAATGTAACACCGACAAAATGTAGAAGAAAAAATATACAAAAAGGCCTAATATCAAAAGAATAAAGCACCTTGACCTCTGACCCCATCCTTCTCTAGGGTTGCAAGTAATGCTGTAGAATACAGCAACGTAAGACACACTTTCTGTCTGTTTGTATGTCCCTCTCTCTGCCTGTTCGTATGTATGTTTGTATCTTTCTCTCTCTCAGCTGCTCAGTCGCAAACCGTAAGTGCCGAACACACGCGTAGGCGCATATACACTTATAATATTTGACACCATTGGTGTGCTATGTATTCCTTATGATAGCTGCCTGGTTTTGCGTCAAGAATTAATTGTAACAAAACGATCATTCCTAACGCCAGTCTTTGTATGACCCAAGATTGTTATCCCAAGTACTGAAGCTCGTCAAAGAAGGGAGGAGAGGGGAGTGGGGAGAGATGTGGGCTTGGGGAGGGGGAGACCCGATTTGGGGAAGGGAGGGAGGGTGGGATCGAAGTGGGGAAGAGGGGGAAGTGGAAGAAAAAACCAAACAAACACAAAAAACAAACAAACACCCAAACCAACCAACCAACGCCTGTTGTCACGCTTCTGGCTTTCTCATGCCTTTCTTGTTGGCTCTGTCGTTTTGCTGTCTGGCCTCTTCGGGGAATAGCCAAACTGATGGGACGATTGTAACAAAACTCTACTGCAGCTTTATGATGCCGCCTCGTCCGGTCTGTCTGTCTTCTCTCTGTCTGTCTCTCTGTCTGTCTCTGTCTGTCTGTCTCTCTCTCTCTCTCTCTCTCTCTCTCTCTTTTTGGGAAAAATTTGAAAGAAAAGAAAATAATTAAGTATTAAGTCCTTTGTTTCATTTATGTTGTTCTCTTTGTATAAGCAGCACATGATCAGTGTGAGAGTGCCAGTACACAACAAATTACAACAGTAACAAACTCAGACATTTTGTATCAAACACCAAAACACTAACATCAGCAAGGCTATGTCCATTTGTAAGAGAACGTACAGACTACGCATGGTGTGTAAGGGACTGTTTGGAGAAAAAAAAAAAGGAGGGGGGGGGGGGAGAGACAGAAAACTAGTAGTGGAAATTAATTTGTGTGTGTGTGTGTGGTGTGTGTGTGTGTGTGTGTGTGTGTGTGTGTGAGTGTGTGTGTGTGTGTGTGTGTGTGTGTGTGTGTGTGTGTGTGTGTGTGTGTGTGTGTGTGTGTGTGTTTGTTTTGTTTTGTTTTTGTTTTTGTTTGTGCTTGCTTTTTTTTTTTTTTGCAGATGAAGAGGACAGTGTGAAGCACCAAAAAATGAAGAGGTGGATTTTGGGCCTTAGGGGAAAAAAAAAAAAAAAAAAAAAAAGAAAAAAAATCACCGCATTAGGTGCTCCATTGATCCGATAACTGATACCTTCTTACAAATTGGAATCTTGTGTAAACAAAAACGCGCGTCGGCACCTTATGACCGTTTCCCAAATCGCCATAATGGCGCGAAGATGTACTGATCGTAATATCTTCAAGCTGCAAGACTTCGTTTCTGTAGCATTTCGCCGCTCAGTGGAATAATTGAAACAGCTGCAGTAGCTGAAGAGTCTCACAGTAGAGTGTCGTTGTACTCTCTGTTTTATTAAAGCAAATGATTTTAATTGATCTTTATGTGTGTTTCTTCACGATGTTTGAAACATTACAAACTCCTTCTCATTGCTGTGTGAAAGTGCATGAGCTGTGTGATCATTGATGTGCAGGGGGACTAGTGCACAAGTGCAGACGACAAAACAAGTAGTAAACAATGGGA
>JADBJO010031210.1:0-10000 GCA_016801955.1 Conus betulinus | reverse complement strand
CCGCTTGATAATGTGCTCGTGGACAGCTAGAGCAGCGCGCCGCCCCGAACAGTTGATGGTCCAGCGTCGTGATCCTCTAAGGAGGCCGAGATGATGATCATTACCACCACCATCATCAGCTTGCACACAGGGAGGACCCCGGCCCCGATCGATAGGTGTACAGAGGAGTGTGTGGGAAAGAAGAGAGAGAGAGGAGAGAGAGAGGAGAGAGAGAGGAGAGAGAGAAAACCAAATGTATAGAGGAAAAGAAGGATAGACAGGAGGTGACAGAGGGACTGGGAGAAGGGATGGATGAGAGAGAAAAGGAAGGGGAGGGGGCAGATGGATGAGAGACAGACAGACAGACAGACAGCGAAAGACAGAAAAAGAATGAGAAACGGACAGAGAGACAGACAGACAGGGGGTGGGGGGGGGACACAGCAAATCTGTGATCATGTCACAATCGATTCAGAAGAGACAGACAGACAGACAGACAGAGAATAGAGTGAAAAACAGAGAGAGACAGACAGGTGGGGAGGGGTGTCACACCAATAAGTATGCGACCATGTCACAATCCATTCAAAGAGAGAGAGAGAGAGAGAGAGAGAGAGAGAACGGAGAGAGACTGGCAGACAGAGACAGACCGACATACAGAGACACAGAGAGACACACAGACAGAGAACAAACAGACGCAAGACAGAGAAGATAGAGACAGAGAATGTGCGCATATGTCACGAGAAAGATCTACAGTAAAGTTCCTAGAGACTGCTGACGAACAATATGAATTGTTCACCACCACACTGCGCAAGGGCACTTACTCTGAAGTCATTCACAAAGTATCGTTTCTGAATTCTTCCTTTTTTTCTCCACTGTGGCAAGTTTTGTTATTTGAAGTCTCGTTGGGACATTCCTTTAGTTTGTTGGGTTTTTTGTTTGCTTGTTTTTTTCATTTCTCTCTCCTCTCCTCTAGTTTCTTTATGCTTTAGTGGTTCAGGTAAGAGAAGTTTGGACATAAAATTGTCCAGATGTAAATGTTGGGTTTTCTTTCTTTTTTTTTTTGTTTAATTCACTTTATTCTATTTCTTGATTTAGGATTTTTTTTTTTTTTTGCTATCATCTATCTATTGTATCAAAAGTATTTTGTACGACGATAATGTCCATGCTGTCAAGCAATTGTTAGAACCCGTCTCTAAACAGTGGGTTTTGTAACTCGGTGAAAACAAAGCAGGGTATGGGACTACAGTAGTATAATGCAGGTGAAACATGATGGGTCAGAGAGAACAGCAGGTGCCTGGACTGACAGCGATAAAGGGAGATGTAACAAGTAAACAGACGATTCAGCCGGCCATTCGTTTGTTTCTTTTCTCCTTTTTCTTCTTCTTCTCTTCGTCTTCTTCATCATCATCATCCTCGTCGTATTAATAATCGTCGTCATCATCATCGTCTTCATCATTATCGTCCTTTTCTTCCCACGTTTTTTTTTCGTTTCTTAGTTCTTTCTTTTTTCATCTCATATCATCTCATCATCATCTCATCATCTCATCATACATCATCATCATCATCGCTCGGGTCGTTCGTTGTCTTACGTTCTATCTTCTTCTTCTTCTTCTTCTTCTTCTTCATTATCTCTTCTTCTTCTTCTCCTTCTTCTCTTCTTCTTCTTCTTCTTCTCCTTCTTATCTCTTCTTCTTTCTTCTTCTTCTCGTCGTTCATTTTCTTTCCTTTCTTTCTTTCTTTCCTTTCTTTCTTTCTTTCTTCCTTCTTCTTCTTTTCATGAAGCTACCAGTCACACAGTGTGAACCGCCACCAATGACGGAGAGAGACAAACAATTTCCATTCTTTCCTTTGAGCGTGTCTGGAATGTTGACCGGCGGTTTAAAAAACAAACAAACCAACCAACAAACAAACAAATCTCTCAGTTCGAATCCGACAGCAGAGTATTGTTATGGCATTCATCCTCATCGCCGCTGCAGGCACTAAAAAATGCCAGACAGAAAGGGCCATCCTTTCCGTACGCTGCTTGCCAAGACACTGATGAATCCATCTCAGCACTTACCGAAGAGAGTTTGAGATTACGGTAGGATCAATTCGCCCCTGCTTGGAACTGTCCACACCTTTAACACCCAGCGCTGGGCTAAACGAGAACTTCCAATTCATTGTACGCAATGTTTTCCCTTCCCTATTCTTTCTTCTTTCTTCTGTCTGTCTGTTGTCTTTCTGTCTGTATGTCCTTCCTGTCCCTGTCTGGTATCCCGCGGAGTTTCCTCTCTCTCCTCCCTCTACTCTCTCTCTCTTCTCCCAACCGCTTCGCTCGCCTCTCTCTTCTCTCGCTCGCTCGTCGCTCTCCGCCTCGACCTCCCTAATCCATGCTCAACTCTTTCTGGTCCGTCTGTCGTCTGTCTGTCTGTCTGTCGGGGGGGGGGGGGGGGGGGGGGGGGGGGGGGGGGGGGGGGGGGGTGGGGGTGGGGGGTCTGTCTTTCTCCTACTCTCTTCTCTCATTCTCTCCTTCTTCTCGCTCGTCCCTCTCTCTCTCTCATCTCTCTCTCTGTGTGTGACGTCTCGGGGGTGTCTCAGCTTGTTTGCTGCTGGCTGTCTGTCCATCTCTGTCTGTCGCGTCTGTCGTCTGTCTCCTGGTCTCTCTCTCTCTCTCGTCTCTCTCTCTCCTATATATATATAATAATATATCATATATGTAATATATATATAATATATATATGTATATAATTATATATATATTATATATCATACTATTAGATTGTCTCTGTCTGGGCGACTGACTGTCTGTCTGTTGTCTGTCTGTCTCTCTCCTCACTCATCACCTCATCCCTCGGCCCTCCCTCTCTCATCTCCCCCACTCCACCCCCCTCCTCTCCGTGTTGCTGTGTGTAGATGGTGTGTGTTGTTGGTGTGTGTGTGTGTTGTGTGTGTGTGTGTGGGTACACTTCCCAGACTGTCAATTTCCCATTTCCTCTCGTTTGGTCTCGCGCTCGTCCCTCCCTCCCTTCTTTCCTCTGTCTGTCCTTCTCTCTCTTCCCCCTCTGTCTGTCTGTCTGTCTCTGTCTGGCCTGTCATTCTTTCTTCTTCCTTCTTCTTCTTCTTCTTCATATTCATTTTTCTTCTTTCTTCATCATTGTCTTCTTCTTCATCATTTTCCTTTCTTTCTTCTTCTTTTTTTGCGGGGGGGGCCGCCTCTTCGTCCGGTTCTCTGCTTCCTTCTCCTTCTTCTGTCTTCTTTCTTCATCTTCCCTTTTCTCCATTGTCCGTTTGACTCTTTCCATCTGTCTCTCTCTCTCTCCTCATCTCAACTCTCTCTCTCTCTCTCTCTCTCCTCACCACACACACACACACACACACTTCCACACACAACACACACACACACACATGTTTCTCTCTCATGACTTATTCACATGGGAGCCAACGGTTATATGTGACAAATTTCAGCGAGCTGTCTTCTCTCCATGTCCAAAAGGGTAAGAAAGAAACAGAAAATACTGTGGACAAAGGTACTCTTTAACCCCAACATCACCGGATTTCTTTTTTTTTTTTTTATTCCTGTGTTTGAAAGTGAGATTTTCCCCTCCTTCTTGGAGGTAGGTAGTGGTGGAGGGTGGGCGTGGGGGAGGCGTGTATGGTGAAATGGTAGTTCTTGTCCGTTGTGGTGTTTTCCCGTGTTTGTTTTCTTGGTTTTTGTTTTCCATTCCCCTTTGAAGAGCGAGGCCCCATGCTTTGTGTGCTCCCAAGCAAGACCTATAAAAGGATTGACCAGAACTATATAGGAAGATCCCCTGACTGTTTCAAGGGGCTGGAAGATCATGCGCATACTGGGGCTTTTAAGCACACACACACACACACGACACACCACACACACACCACACACACACCACACACACATAGAGGACTGACCCATAGAAATATGTATATACTAGAGTGAGTGACCTCGGCTTGTTCTAATACACTCATGAAATTGTGGGTGAAAACTTGGTACATTGGCTAAAAGGTTATTTGGCAAAGATGGGGTGGAGGGGATTGGGGAGGGGGGTGGGGGTGGGGGGTGGGTTAAGATGAGAGACCGGTGGATTTGGTTTGGTCGAAACTTTCAGCCTTTTTAAAACCCAAAACATATCCATAAAGACTTATGACACCGTCTTGCACGAATATTTCGGAATGTAGGGACATTCTAGAGGAGGAGGGGAGTGTTTCAGCACCATCAAACAACAAAAATATTAGAAGAAAAAAAAAAAAAAGCAGAAAAAAAGGTAAGAAATAGAGTGAAGAACGAAAGAAAGAGGGAGAAAAGGAGCCGAAACAAAGCAAAGGAAGTCAGAAGAAGCAAAAGAGGAGGAATCGTGGACCTGTCATTCCGTTGCCAGTCAAGGCGTCTGAGCCGAGGCCGTCATTTACAGGGGAGCAAATGACAGCTTTCCCGATAGCCCAGTGGTGGTTGCAACATCATCCCTTGCCGACATCATAAACCACCACATCAACTGCCCCTTTCGCTCACAGGCTGTGTCGGTCATTAGGTCAGCTTTGGACGTGAGGGACTGACATGGGTCCACGACTGTCGATAGCCAAGGGTAAGGGAATCCTTTTTTTTTTTTTTTTTTTTTTGGCAAGATCATAGCCCGTCATTCCTCCTTGTCCCACCCCCTCCCTCCCCTTCCATCCCCCACACACCTTCCTTTAGAGTGTGAATAGAATGAACAGGCTCTAGGAGGAGACAGAGGAGGTGTAACTTGGAGAAAACGAAGAAGGGAAAAAAAAAGAGAAGAGAGAGAGAAAATAAAGACAGGAAGGAAAGTTCGGAGAGAGAGAGAGAGAGAGAGAGAGATAGAGAGACAGAGGAGAGAGATGAGAGAGAGGAGAGAGCGGGCGGCGTGAATTTTTTTTTTTTTTAAACTCTGAAAGAAAGTTTCAGTTCAGTTTGAACGAAAGAAAGAAAAAACCAATTAAGAAAACGAAGGTGTAATAAAAACAGTCGAGGATGACCAAACGAAAGAAGTTTGGGGGGGGGGGGGGGGGGGGGGGGGGGGGGGGGGGGGGGAGGGGGGGGTATAAGGGGGGGGTAAAAAAAGAAAAAGAAAAGGCAATCAACAGAGAATAAACACCAATTTTGTGTGCCCATGCAGAAGGGGAAAGTTTGAAAATGGGACTGAGAGAGGAAGATATATTCAAGAGAGAAGGAATAAAACAGTGTGGGTTATAAGAAACCAACCTTTCATCTACTTGTCGGAGTCCAAGGCATCATTTGGCAGAGGAACCGAATGACAGCACCTCGTTCCCACGGTTAACTGTACTGGTGTCTTGGCCTCTTGATGAGTGTTTCTAATAGCACACTCAGCGGCCGTCAGCTCCTAAACAGGTCTGCCAGTTCGTCCAGGAAACGCTTTGGACTGTGCGTGAGACCCTTTCCACAGGTCACCGACTGTCGATGTTTGAATGGTAGGGAAATCGTTCGTCATGGTCTGCGAATCATTGCCCTTCATGCCCCCATACTCCAGCCCCCCCCCTCCTCCCCCCACACTCCCTCCCTTAACCTCCTTTTAGTGCCGAAAGATTGACCCGGAAAGATGTGACCAATGATGGGGGTGATAAAGAGGGAGAGGGGAGTGGGGGAACAGGGGGAACGAACTGGCGGAGGGAGGGAAGCAACGGGGCCCGTTGAGCAAATGAAAGGAAACGGCGAAAAAGTAGAAAGTGGCATGTAAAGATGGGGCTGACGGGGGACGGAGGGGGTTAGTGGGGGGTTGTGGGGGGGGGGGGGGGGGGGGCGGGGTACGTGGAAGTAGAAACGAAAGGAACACTGAAATAACGGGTCATTTGAAAAAAGAAAGGACAGAAAGGAAAGACCGACCGCGACAGACCAACCATACAGAAAAAATATATGGTGTTACTGTAAAGAGAAAGAAAAACAAAAACGAACAGAAGAAAGCAATGTAAATCAGGGGAAAAGAGAGGGGGAGGGAGAGAGCAAGAGAATGGGATTACGTGGACGCGATCGTGAAAGAAGAAAACAATTGGGAAAGGGAATAAAGACAGGGAATAAGCAGAGACAGAAAGAAAGACAAAAACAAAACCAGAGGAACGAGAAAGACAGTGGGGTGCGCCAGCGGCCACCTTCAGTTCGGGATCCCAAACTACATGTCTGGGATAAGATCTCATTCACGGAAGCCAAATTACACTGTTTCCTGATTGAAACAGTGGTGTCTTTATCCCTTGCTGATGTACTAAACAACACCCGTGCCTCTGATTAAGAGGAGGACCTCGGACAATCTCTCGTTGCTGGTCTCGGCTTCCTGACTTTGCAAGTTCAAAAGAGGAAAGGGAGAGTAGATAAAAAAAAAAAAAAATCAGATACACACAAACAAGCCATGTTCAGAGACATCTACATGGCCACCTAAGGATGCCAAAGGGGTAAATCACCGAAAGCTTTGAAGATACATATGCAGAAGTTTAGACGACGCCAGCCGAGAAAAAAAGAAATAAAAAACAACAGGAAAAAAAAAAAAGGAATCTCAAGGAACCAGAAGAAGGGGAGAGATTAAGACGTAGCTTCCAGAATTTTAGAAACAAGGGCGAGAAACCTTGGGAAGGCATCATCCGAAGCAACGCAAGAATCAGAATGGAGGAGAAGGAACAAAAAAAGGGGGGAGGATTCAGATCGATTGTTCTTGTTCCAGATCGCCAAGAAAAAACTGCTCAAGCGGCCAACATCCGAGACGCGTTCAGGGGGAATAAAAACTGTTGAAATCATCTCAAGAAAACTTATATTCCAATCCTTAGGGCGAGGTGTCCGTTTGAAAAGTAACGGTTTTTGTGTGGTCTTCAGCTCTGGCGAAACAAGTTTAATGACAAGCACAGCACAATGAATGAAGTAACGAAATCGATTACGACAGCTGGAGCCGAATCTTCCCCTAGGGCTAACGGGGATAACTTACCTGCTGTATGAAAAAAATGTCCCAAATGTCCGTGAGCGGTTTTCACAAATTGAAGGAGCGGCACAGAGGAACTTGTGATAAGGCAGGCAGTGGATAATCGCTGATTGATGTGTGCATTCCATAAGGGCAGGACTTGAGTGACATTTGTGTCAGTTCAAACCAATCTCTCTTTTGAAAACTTTGAAGGCAAACCAAACGATCAAAGAAAACAACATGAAACAATAAATCATCAGTGGACTAGTCCACACACGCTACACCACATCCGCTAAGTTTGAAAGACTTCTCATTTCTGTGATGAGCAAAGGAGAACAAAAATGGGAGATGTAGGGGTGTGCTGGAGAAAGGGAACAAATGAAATGAAATTTGAAAAAAAAACAACAGAGGAATGGAAAATGAAGAAGAAAGCGGAAGTAAGAGAAAAAGAAAGGCACGGGAATATACAAGAAAGAAAGAAAAGAGGCAGAAACATGTAATGAAGGAAAGAAGAAAAGAGTAGAAGAAGCTAATGATCGGAAATTTTTTTTTTCAAATCAGACGAAAAAGAAAGGTTTAGCTCAACAAAAAAAAAAAAAAAAAAAAAAAAAAAGAGAAAGGGCAAGGGAAAGAACAGAGCATGTGATTAAATGGGATGAGGGCGTGATAGCAGGAGGACAGAGAAAGAAGGAATTGGGAGAGTAATTAACAAAAAAAAAAAAAAAAAAAAGGAAAGAAAACTTAAAAAATAAGAAAAATCACTTCGTTCGGTCTCAGCCTACAAGCCAGAGCCAGCACTACATTGTTACTGGGGGCACCAAACGACACACCCTTTCCAACAGCACCGCGCGGACTCCTCTCTTTTCGCTGCTCGTACTAAACGCCAACCACGCACCGTCGCCAGTGACAAACGTGACAGCCATAGGTCAGGCGCCGCCTTTGACAGTGCGTGGGAACACCTTAACAGGCACCACCCCCCCCCCCCCCCCCCCGGGATCGAAGCGAGGCTGGAAAGGCCACAATCACCATGCCCATGATCAATGGGCTTCGTCACACCTACCCTGATCCCCCCGTCGTCATTAGGGTCTAAGAGAGGACATACTCAGGGGAGGAGGAGACTGACTGAAAGGTGTACTGGAGGAAAAAGAAAAACAAAATGCGATGGGGGGCGAAGGGGGGAGGGGCAGGAAGGGAAAAGTGATGAGAGGGACAAAAAAAAGAAAATAAGGGTTTTGACGGAAGAGTGAAGGACTAACAGAAGGGGAGAATGGGGGGGGGGGGGGGGGTTTAAGTAGAAAGGAGTAAGAAAAGAGAAAGGGGATGAAGACTAAGAGGAAAGGGAGGCGAGGGGGGTGGGGGGGGGGGGAGGCAGGAGGAGAAAGGGAGTGTAAGCAAAAAAGAAAGGTGAACTCGAAAAAATTTTAAGCCTGATAGAGAAAAACAGAAACTGGAAGAAAAGCAATAGAACATCTGGAGAGAGGGGCGGAGGAGTACTAAAAAAATGAACTGGAAGAAAATAAGTCGACAAAACGCTGGGACAGAAGGGAGAGGAGAAGGTGATATAAATTTAATAGGTTAGGAGTAATAATAAAGAAGGAAGGACACTGTGCAAAAAAGATGATCGAGAGAGAGGGAATCCGCGAACTGGATCAACAAAAGAGAGAAACCAATGGTTCGTAATAGAACGGTACACCCGTATCGGTCCCAAACTTCCTCGTATGAGACAAAAGCAGTATTTCAAGGAAGCGACTGACAGGTGTTCTTGGGCACCCGTGATGGTCTGTCTTTGCTGCCATGCAAAAGGTACATCAAGCTTACCGTCATCTACACATTAGTGCTGATTATGCAGGCTGGACTGACTGTGTGTGAGGCACACGACTGAATGAAAGAAAGAATCAAAGAGAGCGAAAAGAATAAAGGTAGAAACTAAAGAGAAAGGGAGAAAAAACGAAAGATTTTATGAAAGAACCAAAGAAGTATAATGAAAATAGTGGCCAAACAAGAGGAAAAGCTGGGCAAAAAGAATGGAGAAGCAATAGGTTACATGGATGGGATTAGTTTTGTAAAGACGCAGAAGATGGAAGGGAGACTAGAGAAGACGAATTTAACCGAGAAGAAAAGAAAGAATCAGTGAAGAAATACTCATCTTTTAACCCGGTCCCCTGCTTCGTCTTCGACCGCCAAGGACCCGAGAGCCTAAAGACGGGTCCCGATCAGAGTGTCCCATCACCTGGCATGACATGTAAAAGCCACATCATCCGCCTGTGAGCTCCACCCACACACACCACACACACACAAGTGAGTCAGTAAATAGAGTGTGAACCGCTCTGTGTGAGACACCTTCACACGCGCCACGACCGTCCACCTATTGAAAGCCAGGGGGGGAAGTCTATGGCAAGATCGATAGGCCTCTTGTCCCACGCTGCCACATTCGCTTCTTTACCGTGAGTGCAAAGAACGAGAGTCTTTGACGGGGGAGATGGAAAGGGGCCCCTGTATTAGAAGAAAAGGAAAAAAAAAAGTAAAGGAGAAATAACAGGAAGAAAGACTTACGATGAGGAAAAGAATGAAAGAAAGCCCCCTGTTAGAAAGGCAAATGAAAGTACGAAATTAAAGGAAGAGAAAGGAGAAGAAAATTGAAAAAAAACAACACACAGGAAAGCGAAAGAATCGAAGAAGATAAAAAAAAAAAAAAAGTTAGCACAGAATATAAAGAAGATGTCAGGGAAAGAAAAGCGCCGTGGAGGTAACCTCAATTTAACATGAATGGGATCTCAGAAGAAAGAAGAGAGATGGAAAACGGGAACTAAAAGAACAATCACTAATAAAAAAAAAACTGTGTAACAGAAAGCATGCCAACTTTATTTGGTCCCACCCCCTACGTATCGGAGCCACGACTTTCATTTCGTACATCCAGATGAACAGCTTGCTGATAAACAGTGGGTCTCACAGACAAAGCACATCAACTACTGTTAGCTCACAGATGGTCGGTCTTTTAGGGTCAGGCTGGGCACAGGTGGTGTGGAGACACCTGTACAGAGTCGTACTGTCGATCTTGAACTACAGGAAACAGATCATAAGTTGATGTGGAGCTGCAAGGAACACAGGTCCAT
>JADBJO010031209.1:12500-17006 GCA_016801955.1 Conus betulinus | reverse complement strand
TAGAACATCATAGAAGTTCCGCCAGGGCCTTGGTACAGGAGAAAAGGTAGATCATGATATCTGTTTGACGAGAAGACTGGACGGAGGTATCATGTTCTCCATGAAGAGTGATGTAGACTGGGATTTCCTGGACTTGCTGCCAGAGGGTTTCTTCCAGAAAAAACTGGCGAACGTGTCGCCCTAAGTTACCAGCAAGTACGCTGGTTCCTTTCTGGTTCGGGTGGACTCCGTCTTTCAGTGTTCTGGGGCTGGCAAGGAGATTCTCATGGCTGATGGACACTTTGGGAACTTTGAATAGTTCAGGGTTTATAAACCGCGTTCAACATTTCGCGGTTTATGTTTATTTCGTGGTTACAAACAGGAGCCACTTTACTGATCACAATGCTCGCTTGTGAATGCTCTTTAGCGATGGTTTTAATGGTGCCCATAAAGAGTTTGCTGGAGGATGCAACGTCTTTTTTTGTTGAATATCATTGAGACCACAATGAATAACAATTGCATCAACTTCTGTATCCATTGACGACAGGGTTTGCCTCAGCGTGGGCAGTGAGTACTTTGTAGTGGAAGATTTGTGGGAAACGTTTTTGAAACCATAAGATCGACCAAGTTGGGGGCATTTAACACCGTTCAAAACAGAATCATTAACGACGAGAACTGTTGGGAGATCTTCATTAGCTTTGTTCACTTTCCTTTCCAAGTTGTGTCTTTTGTTTGTTCGATTCTGAGCAGTCTGGGACGTGATGACGCTATCAATGGGATTGACGTCATGAGAAGTTGTCTTCTGTGTTCTAGATCGTTCTTTTGGGTTTGTTTTTTTATCTCTTCTTTTTCTTTCCTGTTTGAGGTTGAAAACCGTGTGTTGTGCTGTCACCTGAGCGTAGGTAAGGTCGTGTTTCGCGCTCTCCTTTACCATTTTCTGTTCTGGATCAGTCTGAAGAAATTGAGAACGTGATTCTGAATTGCACTTTTCGGTTGTAAGATGTGTTGTGGATCGTGTGTGGCACTTTTTCCGTCTTATGATATGTGCTCGTGCATGCGTATGAAAATATTTTTGCGCATGCGCAATACTTTATTTTGAGCTCTCCCATGTGAAAAGATTAAAAAGATTTAGCAACGATAAACAGTTTTCTATGGTGGTTTGTTTTCGTTTCGGTCGAAGGCAAAGTATTGTGTCTTCTGTTATGTTCAGTGTGTTTCGAAATAATTATTGGTGCCGGAAACTCGGGATAAGATGCCTCTGCTGTGTGTGCAGCTGGTATTGTTTTAATTTTGTGGAGAAAACTTTTTTTAGATAGTTTTCTCATGTGACGTTGCTCATTTTGGTTTTGGTGACTGAGTACGTGAATCATCTAACGGTTTCTCTCACTCAGTGACTTTGGATTTGTGATTTATAAGTGGATCGTTGGTTTTGGTGACTGAGTACGTGAATCATCTAGCGGTTTCTTTCACTCAGTAACTTTGTATTTGTGTTCACAAGAGGATCCTTGGGTTTGGTGACTGAGTATGTGAGTCATCTAGTGGTTTCTTTCACTCAGGAACTTTGGATTTGTGGTTTTCAAGTGGATCGTAAACATGTGTGATAAATTGAAGACTGTTCTAAAGTTGCGTGCAGCTGCAGGAAATTGGGTGACACGTTGTAGTAATAAATTGGATGAAATTTGTTCCAGTTCAGCTTCTGTTATTAATCTTGTTGAATTAACAGATGCAGTGGAAGAGTTTGACAGACGTGTGAATAACTTGGATGAAGCACAGGCTAATGTTGAATTTGAGCTTGATATATCTGAGATTGACAGTGACATTGTCAAGACGGCAGAGTTTAGAAAAAATGCCAGAATAATACGTTTGAAAGCAGCTGAACTTCTGTCTTTGTCAGCTGAAATTAAAGAAAAATCTAGTTCCAGTGTAGCATCATCAAATCATGTAGAGGCAAAATTACCAAGATTAGAGTTGCCAACCTTTTCAGGTGATGTCACCTCCTGGATATCATTTTGGGAGCAGTTTTAGGTTGTTGTAGATGAGTCTGATTTGCCGGATGTATCAAAATTTTTGATACCTCCGGTCACTGTTGAAAGGTGAAGCCAAAGCTGCCATTGAAGGACTTTCGCTTTCTGGTGGAAATTACAAGGCTGCCTGTGACATTCTTAAACAGCGTTTTGGAAGAAAAGAAAGAATTATTTTTTCACATATTCACGAGCTGTTGTCCATTGAAGTCCCTTGTCAACCCAAAGTGCCTGTTCTGTGGAAAATGTTTGACAGTCTGTTAACACACGTGTTCGAAGTCTGGAAACCCTGGGTATTTCGGGTCAGCAGTATGGTGTGTGTTTTAACGCCTCTCACCTTGTCTCGTCTTCCTTTGGAGCTGCGTTTGGAGTGGGCCAGAGAGACGGTGATCAACGAAAAGGTGACCTGCAGTTTCTACTGCAATTTCTTCAGCAGGAGATCGAACGGCGAGAACGATTGCAGACCTTCGAGACCCGTCCTGGAACCTCTGAAAAAACCTGTCAGTGTCAGTGAAGCTCAACCTGTGGCTACCTGTTCGGCGTTACATTCTGTTGCGGGGACCAGACCTAGCAGACCTGCATGTGTTCTTTGTAAACGTCCTGGACATCAGTTTGAATAATGTTTTAATCTTACCAAGGTTCCAGTTGAAAATAGAAAAGACATTTTAAAGAGTGTGGGGCATGTTTTCGTTGTTTAACAACAACAAAAGGTCATTCATTCAGTAGATGTCGTGTTAGGTGCCCAAAATGCAGGGGAAAACATCATGCTTTGTTGTGTGTACCAAAACAAGTTTGTTCCTCCCATGATACCACAGCAAGCAATGCAAAACCCAACACTGCATGCACCTCAAACAATACACCAGATGCATCTCTTGGTAGGGTGAATGTGTCTAGTGTTAACACTGTTTCTGAAAAATGTAAACATGTTTTGTTGCAAACAGCTAAAGTTTCTGTACATGGCCAAGCAGGTGTAGCTGAAGCCATTTTTTTTTTGTTTGATACTGGATCTGACAAATCTTATGTTTCCAGTCAACTTGTTGACAAGATTGGGCCTGAATGGGTTGGGTCTCATAATCTTGCATATGTAGCTTTTGGCAGCAATGACACAAGCAGTGTTGAATGTAGGAATGTGTATAATATGCGTTTACAAAGGGCTTGTTGGGAATGTTGTTGCTTTGAGGGCCACAGAAATCCCTACTATCTGTGTCCCTCTGAGCTCCGTCAGTGCCCCAGAGCATGTTTTCTCCTTTGGAAAAGGACATAGAATTTTGTGATGTCCCTGAGCGTAGGTAAGGTCGTGTTTTGCGCTCTCCTTTACCATTTTCTGTTCTGGATCAGTCTGAAGAAATGAGAACGTGATTCTGAATTGCACTTTACGGTTGTAAGCTGAGCAGTCGTGTTGTTTTGCTCATGTACCGTATCTTCGAGGGATACTATTTTTTCGCATAATGTTTCAATTAGTTTTCTCAACTCACCGATTTCTTCTTTCACGTCACTCATGGCATTAGAAGTGAAGGAGTTGAGATTTAGAATTTCATCGGTGCTGTCCGTTCCAATGCCAGGAATGTTAGCATTTGTCTGTTGACTGGTTTGCTTCAGATTTGCAAATCTGGAAGGGCCGACTTACTTGGTTTTGTCTTTCTTCCTTGACTTGCATTTAGTACTGGGCACGAAAGAGGACCTCCCTGGCTCCCAGATTTGGTCATTTCTGAGACAGAGCCTGCAGAAATGCCATAAGCTAGCAGACCCGACGTTTAGCTTCTGATCGCTGTCGCCATCTTGTGTGTGTGTGTGTGGGGGGGGGGGGGGGGGGGGGGGAGGGCGTGTGTGTGTGTTTGTGGGTGGGTAGGTGATTGTATTAATTTTATTGATGTGAAATGTGTGTATACATGTTCTTCTGTCAGCACCTAGAACCTTTGGGAATGCGCTTTATATATACTATGTTAAACACATCATCAACCTTATTATTATCATCATTGTTATTATTATTATCATTATTATCATCCCCATTTTACTATCAGATAAGCCAAACTGTAATCCTGTTCTATAATTTCTCATCGCATCAGATCAACCAAGCTGTGATCCTGTTCTTATCGTAGCCTTGCTTGCCAGTGTGTCTAGGACGGTAAATATGAGTCTCTCCAATGGAAGGCTAAGCATTACCTCATGCCAAGTGAGGCTTCCTATTCCACTCTCCACTTTTTGAAGTAGGTTCATGTCGTCAGTCAGTATCATGACTTGTTGAGTTTAAACTGGAAATATACAAAGTATTCCAAAGAAAGAATTGAACGCTGACAGTCGCAAAAGACCTTGAAGATGAATAAAACAAAGTCCAGTTCTCGTTTCTCATGGAACTACTCCTCGACTATGGAGTCAGCAGGACACTTACACAATGGATTGCAGCAGCATTCTAGGAGTGAACGATTTGAAAACTGGACGTCTGAACGTCTTGATCTTTCTGTGGGATTACATCAAGGTTCTCCTCTTTCTACGTTTTCTTTTATAC
>JADBJO010031209.1:0-7500 GCA_016801955.1 Conus betulinus | reverse complement strand
GGTCAGTCGAGCGAAAAAAAAATCTGTTATTAGCATTTTTTCCTTAATCCATAAGTTTAAAAACTACTCCCCAAGTATTTTTCAAACTATTTGATACACGCGTTCAACCAGTAGCTCTATATGGAGCTGAGATATGGGGCTTGAATAGTGATTAAGAAATTGAAAAGGTACATTTATTTGCTATGAAAAAAAAAAATGTTTTGCATGTTGATCAAAAGACTCCTAATGATTTTATATATGGAGAACTTGGAAGATATCATATTTAATTAAACGCTCATACAAAAAAATCATTAGGTACTGATAAAAGTAGTTCAGATGAATGGTAACAGACTACCTGATCTGGCTTAAAAGAATATGTATTTACTTGATAAAAGAAGTAAACAAACATGGGTAAGTAGCATACGTAAATGTTTATGTAATTACGGTTTTTATTACGTATGGATGAATCAGGGTGTCAGGTGTGCAAACAGATTTTTGGTTTGTTTAAAGCAGCATATAACAGATTGTAGGTGGCAGGATTGGGTGTCCCATATTCGGACGAGTGATAGATTTTCATTGCACAGAGATTGTTTAAAGTCAATCATTTGATTGAATCATACGTTTCATTGTCTTTGTGTAGTTTTGTAAGGGCAGCATTAACCAAGTTTAGGTTTGGCGTATCTGACGTTGCCGTGCACTCACGAGATATATATACGGCGGAAACGGAGCTGCCATATGTCGCTTGTGTAGTTCAGCAATTGAAGATGAAATTCATTTGTATTTAGCTGTCCAGTGTTAAATGACCTAAGAAGTAACTTATATTCCATTAAAATTTTATTATAGACCATCTAGTTTTCGGTTAGTATTGCTATTATCAACAAAACTGAAAATACAATAAGAAATTTTGCAATTTACTTTTGCATAAATCATGTCAACGTATCAGAGCCTTTTCTCAGTAAGGGCGAGCAGAGTAAACATGTTTGTACATTTTACATACTTTCAGTGGACTGATCATTTTGATTTTCATGTTCTTATTGTTGTTTCCTTATTGATTTCACCTCTTTCAGATGGGGCCTTGGCCTTGTTGAATAAATCTTCATTCATTCATTCATTCATTCATTCATTCATTCATTTATTCATTCATTCATTCATTCATTTATTCATTCATTCATTCATTCATTTCATTCATTCATTCATTCATTCATTCTCAGCGTCAGTGCAACAGTATGAATGTACGCAAACTCTGGTGGTGGTGGTGTGTGGTGGTGTGTGTGTGTGTGTGTGTGTGTGTGTGTGTGTGTGTGTGTGTGTGTGTGTGTGTGTGTGTGTGTGTGTGTGTGTGTGTGTGTGTGTGTGTGTTTGTGTGTGCGCGTGCGCGCGCGTGTGTGTATGCATTGTGTACGTACAGCTTGTTTGTCCCAGATTATAACTGTGCCGCCCTTGGTTTCTGGTTTGATGGTAATAAATTGTCATTGTGTCAGGGACTCAAGAGCTTTCTTATCTTTCTTTCTTTTTAATCAAAACCCAGCTGCAAAATCTGCCTTCTCAGCAAACAGACACCAGCCCACAGGGCCCAAAAGACTCATTCACTATTAAATGCACTTTCTCCTGTCAGATCCATAACATTTTAGACGCCATCTACTGCCAGCAGTGTGATAAGATCTATGTAGGTGAGACATCTCGCACGCTTGAGACACACATCTCTGAACACCTGGCTGACATCCGCCACCATCGACCCAAACCAGTCGCACCTGAAACACGCCCAACACAACATCAACCATGTCAAAGTCCTGGCACGTTTTTGTGGCATCAGTTATCGGATCAGTGGAGCACCTAAGGCGGTGTGTGTGTGTGTGTGTGTGTGTGTGTGTGTGTGTGTGTGTGTGTGTGTGTTTGTTTTTTGTTTTTGTTTGTTTTTTTTCCCTAGGGCCAAAATCCACCTCTTCATTTTTTTAATGCTTCACACTGTCCTCTTCATCTGCCAAAAAAAAAACAAAAAGTGAAAAAAAAATTCTACAACTAACTTTTTTTTTTTTTTTTTTTGTTTTTGGGGTTTTTTTCCTTCCGAACTGGTCTCTTACACACCATGCATAGTCTCTGTATGTTTTATTACAAATGGGCATAGGTTTGCAAATTTTAGTGTCTTGGCGTTTTGACAAAGTGTCTGGGTTTGCTGATGTTCTAATGCATGGTGAACTGGCACACTCACTCTGATAATGTGTTGCATATACAAAAGAAACATCATATATGAAACAAAAATGTAGTCATTTTCGGTTTTTTCATTTTTGTGTCTCTCTCTCTCTCTCTCTCTCTCTCTCTCTCTCTCTCTCTCTCTCTCTCTTCTCTCTCTCTCTCTCTCTCCATCCCTCCCCCCTCTCCCCCCTGTCCCTCCAACAACAACAATGTGTTCACCTGCCTAAGAATTACTTCCGGGATACCTATACATTGCATATCGAATGTCAATTGGCTGACAATATAGGATTTCACTGTAACAAATTTTGCCATGTATTCTGAGATCCCTTCTACTCCACTGTTTTATCAAATTATGGATTCTTTTAACTCGACTTTTCCAATTATCTTCAATATTTCTAGCCATTGCTTCTGTCTGGAAAAAAAAATTCCCAGGATTTTTATTTTATCAACGATGGGAAACGGTAAATTCCGTTCTTCTCCTCCTTTACGTAGTCGTATTGCTTTGGTTGTGTTGTGCAAATTCAGTTTTAAGTCCTGAAAAGTTTTCAAATGAGTTAAGTATGTTTAAAGACATTATCATATCCTCACTATTTTTAAGAAATAGTGTCGTATCATCAGCTAATTGTCTTATTTTCAATACAGCGTTAACATTATTTTTTGGTGTCATGATACCTGAGATAGGACTATTTCTTATTTTTATTGCTAAAATCTACCGCTAAAATAAAGGCAAGGGGAGAAAATGGGCAGCCTTGCCTAATTCCACAATTAACATCAAAAGCCTCAGAGATCCATCCACCATAGTTAATACTACTCTGGCTTGCTGGTTAAAACCGATATCCATGTCTGAAAAGAACTGCCAAAACCAAACACTTTAAAATCATGCAAGATGAATTTTTTACATATGGAATCGAAAGCTTTGGAATAATCTAGAGCCACAAGGTATCCTGATTATATTTACATATATTTAAATAATTTATCTTATCATCTGTCGTTCTTACAACTGTTGCTATGTTTCTACCCTTTATGTACCCTACCTGATCCTCGTTAACCAATTTCGGTATCACCCTTCCTAATCTCACCGCTAAGCTTTTTGCCAGTATTTTGTAATCAGAGTTTGTTAATGTAATAGGTCGCCAGTTGTTTATCTTATCTCTGTCTAAATCATTACCTTTGTGAAGTAATGTTATGACTCCCTGCTTTTGTGTAAAAAGACAGTTCTTCTCTATTAAATGAATCATTAAACGAATCGTTTACTTACTAGACGACCTACTTTGCTCCAGAAGAAGTTATAAAATTCGGCGGTTATTCCATCGCTTCCCGCAACGGAACCATTTTTCATCATCTTTTAGAGTATCAGTTGTTTCTTTCTTTCAGGGTTACTTCACCTTCATATAATGCGGCAATCTTCTTCCTCTAATCTCGTCGTGGTCTCTTCCTCTAAGAAACTATCTGTGACTGCCTTTACATCTGCAACATTTTTTGTTTCTGATTATATAGCGTTTTATAATATGACACTTGTTCCCGTAGTAGTTCTTTCTGGCCAGTGATAATTTCTCCTGAGTCCCTAACAAGCCGAGTGATTAATTTTTTTTTCTGCCTCTGGATTTTTCTATGCCAATTCGAGTCTTTACTCTTCAACCTTCTTCAATCCATTTAATTGTAGCTCTTACTTGTGCTCCTTTTATTTTTTCAGTCTGTAATAATTCCAGTTTTTTTTTTTTACATTCAAGATACCTGTCTGAAGCTGTTCATTTTGGGGGTCATCTTTTATTCTTTTCTCTGTTTGCTGAAGGCGACTCTGTAGTTGCAGAAGTTCGATTTTTCTTCTTACAAGACATTTTTTTAACCAAATTCAATGCACAAGTTCCGTATTTCTAATTTACATAGCTCCCATTTCTCTACACTGTTAACATGATCATTCTCTAACAAGAAGAAATCTAACCTATTGTTCATTTTTCTGTACAAACTCTTCATTCCTCAAGTAAACTATTGTTTTGAAGCGCCAGTTAAAAACCAGGACCACGGATAGAATTTCCTTCATTGATATCCAGTACAATTGCCTTGTGATCCGAATTAGGAGAAAGTACATGTTGACATGATACACATGAACTCAGAATACTTTCAGGAGCAAGGCAGTAGTCTAAACGGCGCGCGCAATAAATGGCTTATATCGACACCAGGTGTAGTCTTTGTAAAATGAATGGTGATTCCTCCATACATCTGTTAAAAAAAAACTGTCGATTTGTCTCATTTAATACTTAAAACTTCTCTCTACCGTTATAGATATCATGTTCATTGTTCAGAACACAATTTAAATCTCCTAGGATAATGCAATCTTCATTAAATTCACTAAAAATGTCATTCATGCTTTGAAAAAAGGAAAGCTTATCATTTTGGTTCTATTAGGCGCGTTCATTGGGCACATTTGCTATTTACAATATTGCGTTCAAGCTATGCAACAGAGACAACAAGCATTCTTTTTTGTGACCTTATTAATTTTACTTCAACATGAAAATTCTTGAAATTAAATCACTTCCCCCCGACTTCGCGTTTGTACCTTCATATAAAAGATGTTACCACTCCATTCTCTGTTCATGTTTTTAATTTCAGTTTTTGTTACATGAGATTCTTGTAAAACAAATAATATCCATCTTTTTCTTTTTTTAAAGAAATTAAACACCGATCTTCTTTTTATTTTGTTTCGTAACCCCTCTTACATTCAAAGAGGTAATACGTATATTATCCATCGTAACACTTTTTGTTTTCTTTCAATTTCCTTTATACCCTGGTTTTTCATGGACATCCATAAAAACAAAATTAGCATGTATATCATGATATCAACCATTTATTATCAATGACACATTTCAATCAGTTATTCAAACTCACAGTCGTTGGACAATAGCCAGTCCCGTCATCAAAAGCGTCGATGGGTTACACAGCGACTACTGCCACCGTTCAACCGTCGCCCTCTCAGAGTCGGGAACGCGCACAGGGCTGACTGAACCCCGACTCCTCTCGTCTGGGGCACCCTTTCCCGTCCCCTCCCTCGGGCTGTGTCGCTCTCTGGAACGGCCACGTTTGAGGGTGTCTGACCGAACACGACCACAACCCTGTTTCGAGATGAAGACAGGAGGGTAGAACTGGCGGGTTGATGATTGGCTCCTGTCAACACGCGCTTAGCAGGCTTTGTACCATCATTTTGTAGCTTTTTGTTTGCCTGTCGGTTACTTTACTTTGCTTTTGATCTGTGTCGTTTGGTCATTGTTTCATTTGTCAGTGCAATTATCAAGTGAGTTTGCATGACTGGTCACCCACGTTTATGACCAGTCTGTTTACATTCTTTGCAAAGTACATCATTCTTGCACCCTGACACATGATGACCAGACTGAAAAACAATGAGAACAAACAAACTGTCTTCTGCAGAGACTTTTGTTCTCTGTGATACATTTTTGCTGAAAAAATATTTATTTTCATGAATTTTTTTTAAAGTGAAGACATGGGGGACGGTAATAAAGAAATCTTTCGGCCCCGTTAAAAAATTTGTTAACTTAGTGTCTCTGGGATATCGGCTCGATCTCTGATTGTAATCTGCGAATGCCCAGTTCAGGATAGCCAAAAAGACTGTGCCCATAGCGGCATGTTCAATCTCAGGCGTCCACAACTGAGATAGCGGAGCTCATCTTATCCACACTTTTTGGATTGTTGGTTGAGTTCTTCCTCACCTGTATCTCGCCCAGAATGGGCAAGGGTTGCGAGTTGGCATACTGGAGTGAGCGTGTTGCGATAAAACCAGACCTTTCGCTAGACGCCCAAAAAACACCACTCCCCCCCCAGACCCCCCACCCCCCCCCCCCCCCCCCCACAACAAACTTCCTGTTTTTTAAAACCCAAAAACACACCCCCCCCACCCCCAACATTTCTCGCTTAATAAGGCAACCCCCCTATGGCTTGCTGGAATAAATACGCCACAGACCTCTGATGTTTTCGCGCACCTACCGCGAGAGGATTGCCTTCTGTTTTGAATTTTTTTTTTTTTTTTTTTGGTTTTTTTTTTTTTTTTTTTTTTTTCTTTTTTTTTTTTTTTTACGAGGATGGAAACCTGCTCCCGCCACCCACCCACACTCCTTCGGGCCAGCCAAACATACATCCCCGCGCCTACTAAGGCCGGATCATCGAACGGCTGTCCCGCCGATGTCTTTACTGCTTCAAAAAGACTGGCGCTTACGTAGTAAAAAAAAAAAAAAAATAGTAAAAAAAAAAATAAAACCCCAAAAAAAAAAAAATATTAAACCCCCGAAAAAAAATACGTTTTCCCCCCCCCCCCCCCCTAGTTGCCCCATGATTTAGTGACAGAAAGATAAGAAACAGTTGCAAGTGCCTGGCTGACTGGAACACACTGCAGCAAAAAAAGCCCCCACCGACAAAGAACTCGCCTTCCAACTCAAAATTTTTTTAGTCCGAGCAGAGAGCGACGCTTAGTGTACGACGCCGACGAGCGCACCTCGCACCGCAATCCAAGTCTTTGCTTTTTCTCTCTCTTTTTCCTTTTCCTCCTTCCTCCCTTTTTTTTTTCGTTCCCCTTTCCCCCCTTTCTCTTTCCCTCCCTTGGGTTTTCTTCTTTCTTTGCTCTCCCCCACCTTCTTCCTCTCCCCTTGTTTCTCTCTTTTTTTGTTTTTCTTTTTTTTTTCCTTTTTTTTGTTTCTTTTTGCTTCCGCCTTTTGATTTTTCTTTTTTTTTTTTTTTTCTTTTGGTTTTTTTTCCCTGCCTTTCCTTCCCTCTTCCTCTTTTTTTTTTCTTTTCCTTCTTTCCCCCCCCCTTTCCTCCCTTTCTTACCCTGTTTGTTGTCTTCTTTTTTCCTCTCTGGGACTTTAGCATCCAGAGCTGCATAACTTTGAAGCGCCTTATGACCAGGAATCTCCATCTTATTACAAACTTAGACACCCTCCATCATCATAGCTATCAACATCCAAAATAGTATGTACCCTTGTCCACCTCTTAACACCCAACCTGCAGTATCGCTCCACCACACAACACGCCATACTAACATGCCTCCCCCATGCCTTCACCTCTGACGCTAAGTTACAGCCTACGTTCTTTTCCACTTTCCGTAATCTCTAAGTTTCTCCACTTGCATGCCATCAATCTTTCATTACACCCCCCTCCAGATCCCCCAATAACTAATAGGTTTGTAGCTGTAAGTGAGGGGGGGGTGGCTGCTGACCTCCATCATGACAGGAGGCACACTGCGCATTCAACTTAGCGACACACACACACACACACACAATCTCTTCGTTTTTTATATCCTGCTCTACTCTCTCTCTCTCTTCT
>JADBJO010031208.1:5000-17006 GCA_016801955.1 Conus betulinus | reverse complement strand
GTTCTTTCATGATTTCTTTTGCTTCTTAGGTGGCACCTTAGTTAGTTTTTTGAAAAACTCAACAAACATACTATGGTATTGCACACCAGCCTTTTTCTGGTATAGCATTCTTCTTAAAACCGAAAAGGCAGAGGAGTCAAATTACCACTTTCCGCGGTCACTGACTGAGGAGAAACAATCAGGTTTCGAAAATACCGGTATCTGACCAGGAGTTATATGTTAGTGAGCTTTCTCCCCATTGGAGATGGTCTCCCTCTTTGGAGACTATAAGCTTGCTGAAGGTTCATTTTGAGAAGCATTTATTTATTCCCCATTCACCCACTCAAGCACATACTGTCAGTTAGGCAGAATCATCTACCACTGCAGATATGAAGGCTTATCACCCCCTATTTTTATAATCTGAGACATATTTATATTTTCTACTTTTCACAAGAAAAATGTAGCTTGTTTTGCTCTTTCATGATTTCTTTTTTGCTTCTTAGGTGGCACCTTTAGTTAGTTTTTTGAAAAACTCAACAAAACATACTATGGTATTGCACACCAGCCTTTTTCTGGTATAGCATTCTTCTTAAAACCGAAAAGGCAGAGGAGTCAAATTACCACTTTCCGCGGTCACTGAGGAGAAACACAATCAGGTTTCGAAATACCGGTATCTGACCAGGAGTTATATGTTAGTGAGCTTTCTCCCCATTGGAGATGGTCTCTCCAGCTTTGGAGACTATAAGCTTGCTGAAGGTTCATTTTGAGAAGCATTTATTTATTCCCCATTCACCCACTCAAGCACATACTGTCAGTTAGGCAGAAGTTGCGGAATGGTGCTCGGTACTTATCCTTGGAATTTATTGTTTCATTATATATATATATATATATATATATATATATATATATATATATATATATATATATATATATATATATATATATATATGCGTGTGTGTGTGTGTGTGTGTGTGTGTGTGTGTGTGTGTGTGTGTGATAGATAGATAAATAGATAGATAGATACATACATACATACATACATACATACACACATACATACATACATACATACATACATACATATATACATACATAGGTACATATATAGATACATAGATAGATAGACAAGTTAAACATTGTAAGTGACCACGATGTGTCAGAGAAACTGAGATTTCAAGTCAGGTTTTTTTTTTTTTTTTTTTTTTTTTTTTTTTTTTTTGTCTATAACTTGCATGTGATCGGTCTGTGTAGAGGAAGAAATAAATAGGAATGAAATGAGAACTCGGTGAATAAGTAAGTAGTTAAATAAAGGAATAAACAAACAAACAAACAAACAGACCACTAAAATTAGACAGTAACATTTGTAATGACAGAATTTCAGCACTTCAAGAAAGTTATTACAAAATGTTTTGATGCTGGCCGATACTAACGCTTTTTCAAATATGACCAACAGCTCATCATGCCTACCAACTGGATACAGATTCTTAAAAACAAAAATCAAGAAAACCAAAGAAGCAAATCTAAAATAGCTCCAGTTAAGATATACCATAGAATTCTGGTAACAAAAGTGTTTGAAAATTACATACATTATTGATAACAACTGTAGTTTTTGTAACAGAGAGAAATATTAATTTAAGGTCTGGCCATAGGAATACAAGTTTACAGGTACTCTTTTGGAGTAGTTTGAAAGAATTCCGAACATTAAATGTACATACAGCGAGCGACTGTCCGTCAGTGTGGAAGTTATTCTATTTGGCACTGGCGAGAAACTAAAAACCGATGCAAAGTTAGAGCTGATAATTCTAGATATTCTATCTTTCAAAATGTGAACTTTACAAAACAAAACCTAATCTATTTGAAGGATTTGGGCTATAAATATGAAATAGGGAAATGTAAGTCCTTGATGGAGATTAATTACGCAAGCTACCAAATAAAACGGTCTCCATTTATTAAACCACTGGGGGTTAATGTTCATTTACAAAAATGTTGTTTTTTTCTTATCTATTTACACGTCGTACGCGATCTTGGAACCTGTGTGGGATCATAAGATTCAACTTGCTGTCTTCAAGTGTCATGACTTGATGGGTTCGAGATGATAAGGTACGTAACGAGTTTTGTACATTGTATATTTGTGTACACTGTTCGTGTTATGCGTGCCTATTAAAAACAAACTCTTCTTTGAGCCCCAGACCCTGTTTATGACTGCGTTTTTGACCAAAAGTATCTGCAAGAAATTTTATGAGCACCCCCATTCTATTCCACATTTGAGAACTCGTATCCTTCCCCATTTCAACAATGCAGGCTTCTGATTCGACCGTGAGTGATTCGACCAAATTTCCTGACGAATCAACATGGATTCGTCATGGATTAAAAAAAAAAAAAAAAAAAAAAAAAAAAAAAAAAAAAAAAAAAACATGGATTCTCTTCATCGCTGATATCACTTTGATCTGGCTCATATTGCAAAAGACTCCAGCAACTCGGGCCTACAATACTTTTCGGGATCGAACTTTGTAATAGGTTTTCAGCTTCAGCTTCCGAAGAATATTTACCGAGGGCGCCAAATCTGAAAAGGAGGCTGTTTCTGTTGCGCTTTGTGCAGCACCTTCTCAGAGATGTTCTAGACACATTCCCACTGACATTTCCATTTATACTGCTGAGCTGATAGCATTAACTTTGGCTCTTACAATGATTTCTAAATCAACACACAAACTCTAACTCCTATTTTGCTTTTGGTGGCCATTGCTGTCCGGAAACTCAAGTCCCTTAACTGAAATTGTTCCAGCAGTAAACTTCTTTCAAACTTGCTTAGCTCCCCTCTCGTGTCGGTATCTGAGGCAGCTGCAGTTTCAGTTCAATTTAGCAGACGACCTGTACATTTAAAAAGAATGTCGATGAAAACAAGTGGTAGATGAACTTTCAAGAATGCCACAGTTAAAAAACAGATTCTCAATGCCTCACACTGACCTTAAACCCGAAGCTCCAGCTTATGTCAAGAACCTGTGGCAAAGGGGAATGTAACTTGCAAAGGGATAACAAACTTTTCTTTTCAAACGCGTCCAAACCTATGCAACATGCCATTCAAAAGTGCTGGAAATAACATAATGTCAGACATGAACACTTTATAGCAAACTCTGAAAAATCTTAATTCAGATTTATTCCATCTGATGTGGTTTTCCAGTTTATAAAAGCGATCAACATTTTTTGTTTGAACAAGGTTGTGGGGATGATATATTTTAACGATATTTTGGCGTGTTTATAGAATTTTTTTTCTTCAATGAAGTGTATGTGTTTCTCAAGACCTATTTGGAGAGGCGATATCAACGAGATGACTGCCATGAAATGGGGTCTTACATGGTCAGCTCTGGTATGCAGTGCATTATCACACATGCACACACACACACACACACACACACACACACACACACACACACACACACACATACACGCGCGCGCGCGCGCGACGCACACACACACACACACACACACACACACACACATGCACACACACACACACGCGCGCACGCATGCACACTAGCACGCACGCCACGCGCACGTCAGCGAGCATGCACGCACGCGTATACGCACATACGTGTAAGTATACATATCCGCAATGCACAGAATCAGTATTTAAACACACTGTTGGTCTGTAAGAACGTGAATATTAGCTTCCAGCCATGTCAGCATTTTAGCTTCCTCGGATTTGCTTCTTCTTTCTGCCCATGTATTATACGTATACATAAAAGGATTGATAGCAGAGTTTAAAGGAAGAACAAATATTGCCAGAGCGACATTGACTTCTCCGGGGATTGGTACATCAGTCAATGACAACATCCCGCACATTCCAATGGGGAACCAACACATGAAGTCTGTAACAGCAATATTGATCAGCCGCCGGGCAATAGTTAGATCCTGTGACACTTTCGTGGAGTTCGTGTTCAATGAATTACGCTTTACTGACCAGAAGATAAGGATTTGACCTGAAGAGATTAGCAAGAATAAGGTGAAATTAAATACGATCAAGACACTGACAGAATACAGTTTTCCTTTGAATTCCTGTCTTGTAACAGGCAGTGGAATGCAGATACCTGACTGACTGTAGAACTCCCAGTGTCTTGTCATTGGCAGTAAAGGGAACACAGCTAATAGCCAACCAACCAACCAAGTCAAGACACAAGCTACAAGTGATGATGTTTTCTCAAATCGCAGAGTGCTGAATGGAAAGTGAAGAACAATGAAGCGATCCAGCGTGATGAGCCAGATCATCAGAGCGGACACCTCACTTGACAGGAGAGAGAAAAAGCCGCTACATGACACGTCACACTGTTCTTCCATGTGTCGTCACAGTGGAGGTATTTACCTCTGAGCCTGTCATCAGCAGCTCCAATAATGGCAATGTACACTCCCATCAGGAAATCTGCTGCGGTTAGTGCGATGACAAAGACGCTGAAGCCATTTAGAGAGCTTCTCTTTTTCATTACAGGCAAACGTGCACAGAAGGAGAATAAGTTGCCAGACAGAGATAAAGAAGCAATCATCCATAAAAAACGCACGGTACGTCCACGACAGGAGTAAATCTTTACACGAGGAAATCTCGTCTTTAGGGCGCAGCACGAACCGCTATAAAAGTCAGGAGGCAAAAAGTCATCACAACAGAGTTTATAATTTCCCGTATATGACAACTAAATGCCGAAGATGTGCGAAAATATCAGCTGGAAAAGTTTTAACGGGACTGCCGTCCATGTACAGTTCAGTCAGGAGAGGTAAAGACTGAAAACTGCTGAGAAAAATGCTAACGGAAGTGAAAGTCAGGTTCAGTTTCCGTATTTGAGGAAAGGATGAGAAGACTTGAGCGTCAAATGAGGTGAGTGGGGTATGTGACAGGTCTATGGTTGTCAGTCTGTTTTGCTGGACAGCAGAAGACCTGACCCTAACCAGAGAAGTGAGAGGATTCCTAGATAGCGTCAATGTTTCTAGATTTTCCAAACCAAGAAAAGATGCTAAGCTGACTTGCTTCAGCTGGTTATTGCTAAGGTCTAACACTTTTAGATTTAACAATGTCATGTTAGACACGTGATTTATTGAACAGTGTGCAAAGTTGACATGAATAAGATATCTGTTGTGGCAGATATCAGAGGGCGTCATGCCAGACCCTGTTGCATCCAGGTAACGGAGCTGAGGGAATTGCATTGGATGAAATGCCTTATCACATTTCAGTGCGTGGCCTTGACATTGACAATTTAAAGGACATGTCACATCGCACAGTAATTCATCATCATGCATTAGGCAGTGAGACCAGCCATCACATAAAAATGATCACTATGCAAACAAATTCTAGAAATTCTGCATCGAAAAAAATCCTGGACATTTCAGTTCCTCGCATCTCTCTTCATCCTGGTGGTCAATACAGTCGTACATTCCATTGCACAGTGTATAAACAGGCAGACAGTCATTGAAGTGTCCAGGACAACGATAATGGGTGTCAGGACAGGACTGGTTGGAAGTCATTGGAGTTGCAGTGAACAGACCCTTGGTGTCAAAATCGATCAGGGCAGGGGATGGGAAATATGGCTGAGGTCTGTACAATGTCCTCACATCACGACAGTTCTTTTCATCAGATTCATCCCAGCAGTTTAAACAGCAGGTCACATACGCTGTCAAAAGATAAGCACTGACCATTGGAACACGTGAATTTGTTTACACAAGGTAAATGATAACAGAATGATTCATCGCTCTTATCCTGACACTCGATCACAAAGTTACAGACCAGATTGATTGATAACGTGAGGTGGTTATCACTGCATTTGAACGAGAGAATTGTATTGACATCGTGATTTAATGAGTCAGAGCTGGGTGATCCATAAGCAAAACTGCAATTTATTTCAGCTTGACAACCATCTTATAGGCATCAGAGGCACAGAGGAAAAATGTGTGTGTGTGATATCACCACCATGGCAAGTAACCATAAATTGTTGCTTTGCTGACGTGCCAGTGATGGAAATCATATTTGAATGATGATAAGAGTTCAGAGCATGTGCACTTTTAACGAACGTACACATCGCACCAACATTATACAAGTAAGAAGTACACGACCGCCATGCTTCGAAGAAAGCTTCTCTGTGTGACCATTTCAAAGTCAGACATATCTTTATTGGAGTATGCCTTATGTTTCGAAACGTGTCTAAAGTATGATAGATAACAGTTTTGTCTTCACTTAAAATAATATGCCCATACATAGATTGCAATGGCGTGTTCAAAATGAATAAACCAACCACATAGCGAACGTGATGTGTGGCTAGTGGTTTTAAAACTGGAAGCACCAGACTCCAGTCAGTCATGCAAGCTGCAAATGTCAACTTAGCTCCCAGTGAAACGCAGTGCTTGCTAGCTATTTTTAGAGCGTCTTGTTTACAATTTATATTGAAAGATACGTTCATTGTATTTGCAAAAGTTAAACGGCCTGTGCATGATCCCCCCAAAGTGCTAAAGTTAAGGTTCTGAATCAGCGAATCTGTATTTTCGGAACATTTTTCAGGACACACACACACACACACACACACACACACACACACACCCTTGGTCCAGTATATGTTAAAGTTGTAGATGAAGCCTGGAGTCGAGTAAAAACACCTGTTTGCAGGTGAATTTAGTGGGGCTGCCAGGAAGCCTCACACACACACACACACACACACACACACACACACCTGAATACAACATTACCATGGAGTAGCAAAGAAACTGTAGTAGCCAACTGTTAATAGAGATATGAATTAATACCACCAGCCATGGTTTGATGGTCAGTGACATGGATTTCCTGGTGTTGGGTCGTGGTTTCGATTACCATTGAATCCATTTTTTAATGTGGGATTTTTCTGACCTGATCAGCTCCTTCTCAGAGTGGAATTTGCTCTGGGATCAGCTGGTAACACACTAATACCACACAGTGGAGTTTGCTCTGGGATCAGCTGGTAACTACTGATACCACACATTGGAGTTTGCTCTGGGATCAGCTGTTAACACTAATACCACACAGGGAGTTTGCTCTGGGATCAGCTGGTAACTACTGATACCACACAGTGGAGTTTGCTCTCTGGGATCAGCTGGTAACACTGATACCACACAGTGGAGTTTGCTCTGGGATCAGCTGGTAACACTGATACCACACATTGGAGTTTGCTCTGGGATCAGCTGTTAACACTAATACCACACAGTGGAGTTTGCTCTGGGATCAGCTGGTAACTACTGATACCACACATTGGAGTTTGCTCTGGGATCAGCTGTTAACACTAATACCACACAGTGGAGTTTGCTCTGGGATCAGCTGGTAACTACTGATACCACATAGTGGAGTTTGCTCTGGGATCAGCTGGTAACACTGATACCACACAGTGGAGTTTGCTCTGGGATCAGCTGGTAACTACTGATACCACACAGTGGAGTTTGCTCTGGGATCAGCTGGTAACACTGATACCACACAGTGGAGTTTGCTCAGCTGGGATCAGCTCTGGGAACTGGTAACACTGATACCTCACATTGGAGTTTGCTCTGGGATCAGCTGTTAACACTAATACCACACAGTGGAGTTTGCTCTGGGATCAGCTGGTAACACTGATACCACACAGTGGAGTTTCTTCTTCACTTATCAAGAGCTCTGTGGGCTTCCTTGCCCTGCTGTCAGTGACCTCAGTTTGGAGCTGTCTCACGTCTGTGCTTTGGTAGAGTTCGTGTTGAGGTCACTGGTACTAGAAAGCTCATGAAGTCAATCGATGCACGGACATGGTGGCGCCCCCTAGATGTGTGATAATGAAATCAATGGAGACTGTTGTTGGATGGATGTAAGGGGGCCTTCATGCTGGCTCCATAACTAAGAAACTACTGTCATCAGCAGTGAGCTCCGCAAGTGAAATTCTGCGTATATTTTTGGTCAGAGCAGGCCCCACTGAACCCCACTGAAGTGACACGGTAACAGTGTGGTATCTCAACCGGTGGGTTGTCTTACGACCACTTGACATTCCTGCCTGTGAGCTGCTGATGCCATGCCTTGGCCGGACAAGTCAGGCTGTGAGTGTGGGATGGAGAGTGACAATGAAACAACCGCATGTAGATGGGGAAACTGAACTTATAAACATAGAAGCTGCACTAGGCGCTGACTCGTAGCACACCACAAGAGGGGTAACATTGAAGACATTGATACTGTGCAGATGGGGAAGGTAAGGAAGATTAAAAGAGACCGTTACAGTTCTTTTAGCTTCTGGGGCTGTGAGACTTTGACCACGATCCCTATAAGAGGCTAATAAGAGAGAGAGAGAGAGAGAGAGAGAGAGAGAGAGAGAGAGAGAGAGAGCTGTGGTGTGTGTGTGTGTGTGTGTGTGTGAGAGAGAGAGAGAGAGAGAGAGAGAGAGAGAGAGAGAGAGAGAGAGAGAGAGAGAGAGAGAGAGAGAGAGAATGCCTTTCGTCCATTATGAGATCATATTAGTATCCAAGAATAACTTTTCAAAGATGAACTCTAGTGATGTCCAATAATTTATTGAAAACAGCACGTCGTGTTACCATGGCACGGCCTTCGTCTCGTAAAAGTGTGTCGCGTAAATGCAATACGTCACCAAAAAAAATGAGAAACGTTTACTTACTTACTTAATCCTCTTCATCCCGCAACCCGAGACATAAAGCGCCAACAAGCTCCCTCCAGCCCTCTCTGTCCTGGGCAAACCAGCTCAGTTCATTCCAGGTCTTGCCTGCCTCTCTCATCTCCTCCTCCACTGTTTCTCCTCCAGGTGCCGAGTGGTCTGCCTCGCTTCCTCTTCCCCGGTGGTGCCCATCTCAGCGCAGTATGAGGGAGTCTGGTCTTGCCCATCCGAAGGATGTGTCCCAGCCACCTCCACCGCCGCTACTTCACCTCGGCCACAATGTTTGTTTATGCTGGGGCGCCTTGACACTTCCCTGTTGGTGACACGCTGCTGCCAGTGAAGTTTCAGGATTCGGCGAAGACACCTTCCTTCGAAGCCTCTGAGCCTGCTCTCAATCTTCTTGTTGGTTCTCCATGTCTCTGAGGCGTATAGGGGTACTGAGCGTACGTTGGACCTGTAGATCTTCAACTTGGTTTTGGTTTGCAGGACAATTGACTTCCAGATGTTTTTCAACCCACTGAATGCCCGAGCTGCGAGCCCTATCCTGGTTGAGATCTCCTTCTCGATGTTGCTATCGGCCGAGATGTAGTTGCCGAGGTACTTGAAGTGTTCCACCTCCTCTAGAGCTGAGCCTCGCACACTGGTCTTCTCTACGCTCTTCGTCTTCACCTTCATGATCTTGGTCTTGTTGGGGTGAATCTTGAGTCCCACACTGCTGGCTATTAGGTCCACTCTTGATGTTTTTTTTCCTGGATGTCTTTCTGGGCGTGCGACAGCAGTGCAATATCGTCGTCGACGAAGTCGCAGTCTTCAAGCCTGGCTGTCAGTCCCCATACAAGCCCTCTCGCCCTATCGCTGGTGGCCTTCCTCTTCACCCAGTCAATGACGACAAGGAAAATTGTCGGCGAGATCACGCAGCCTTGCCTGACCCCGGTCCGGACGTGGAACCACTCGCTCTGCTGTCCATCATGTCGCACACAGCACTGGTTGTCTGCGTAACATGTCCTGTAAGATGTTGATGACTTTAAGAGGAAACCCGTAGGCTTCCAAGATCTTCCACAGCGAAGGATGATGAATGCTATCGAAAGCCTTTTGGAAATCAATATAGTTGATGTACAATGATGAATTCCATTCGATGGACTGTTCCACAATTGTTTGTAAGACAAAGATCTGGTCTGTGCAACTTCTCCCGCTTCTAAACCCTGCCTGTTCTTCTCGTAGGGTTCTCTCAATGGCTTGCCTCATGCGCTGTAGAAGGACACGGCAGAAGATCTTCCCTGGGATGGAGAGCAAGTTGATTCCCCGCCAGTTGTCGCATTCAGACAGGTCACCCTTCTTGGGAGCTTCACTATGATGCCTTTCTTCCATGTGTCCGGAACTTTCTCCTCTTCCCATACCTTGTTGAATAGTTTCACTAAAGCCTTTGCGCTCGTTTTGGGGTCTGCCTTCAGTATGTCTGCCGTGATTCTGTCTTCACCTGGTGCCCTGTTGCCCTTTGTCTGCCTGATAGCCTCCACAATTTCCTGTTGGGTAATGCGTCCACGTCTCATCTCTAAGTTGAAACCCATGTCTTCGACGGTGGCTTCCTCATCTGGGTCTGGTCTATTTAATATCTCTTGTGAAGAATGAAGTATGTTATTGAAGCAAAAAGACTTAAAGGCAACAGTAATGCAATGTAGAATTAGCACTCCAACTTCATAGAGTTGGGAGTAAACGACTTCAAATGAAGTCTCTATACCTGCCAACATTTCCTCGTTGACACTGTTCAAATGTTTTTGGTGTGAATATGTGTAGGCCTAGTGAAAATCAGCTCTTTGATCGTTTCCACTTAAGGCACAAAAGCGATCCACCATATAGCATATTTCTGCCTGTAATGACTTAAAAAAAAATTCTTGGATACAGCGCCAGTAGCATAATCGAAAGAACTGTCATCCAGACTATTCCACTCAATTTTATCGTGGATGTTCACAACTGACACAAGATACCTTTGAACTAGGTCAATGTAGAGATTTCAGCGCAGACAAAGACGTTTTCTGTTGAAGTCATCTACGTCCTACCATGTGGAATTGGAGAGACTACCCAGCACGGTGCTTATGTTGCGTTATTGTTTGTCTCTTTTCCTTTCCTTCAGTAACACGTATTTCTCAACACGACCAGACAAAAGGCAAGTGCTAAAGATCTGTTCTCTCTCTCTCTCTCTCTCTCTCTCTCTCTCTCTCTCTCTCTCTCTCTCTCTCTCTCTCTGTGTGTGTGTGTGTGTGTGTGTGTGTGTGTGTGTGTGACTGAATACCCTTGGTGACACATTACACTGTGACCATATAGTGAATTTTCAAAGTAAAAAACTCTCTTAACACTTGGTGAATTCAGACAGCCCCACAAGTGACATCGCAGTTTTCTTTCTATGGCGCTAGGTGTAATTAGGTAAGGCAGAGCTTTCTTTTATGTCTTAACAACAACAACAACGTTCACAGAATGAACCCTCTTCTTTTTGCTGTCCCATCATCTGTGCCACCTCAATGGCATTGCACCCACGCCGTTCATTTGGACCCCACTAGTCCACAGCCACAGCCCGGCCTGACCCACCCAGCCACAGCACCAGTAATCCACAGCCACACCCCTGCCTCACACGCACCCAGCCACGGCACCAGTAATCCACATCCACACCCGAGCCTGACCCACCAGCCACGGCACCAGTAATCCACAGCCACAGCCCGGCCTGACCCACCCAGCCACAGCACCAGTAATCCACAGCCACATTCCTGCCTCACCCACCCTGCCATGGCACCAGTAACCCGCAGCTACAGCCCAGCCTGACCCACCCAGCCACAGTACCAGTAATCCACAGCCACACCCCTGCCTCACCCACCCAGCCATGGCACCAGTAATCCATGGGAGCTGTTCATGTCAAGTTGTCACATGGCAACCCACCGGAGGAGACACTGCACTGTTGCCGAGTCACTTCAGCGGTGTTCAGTGGTGCCTGCCCTGACCCAACATATACAGGACAACCCTACTAAGGGCCCTACTGATGGAATGACTACTTGATTGCAGAGTCAAAGTGAGTGAACTCTGACTCTGAAAAACACTATCAAATCCGTCCAACGACAGCCCCCATGAATGTGCTGATACCAGTAACACTGACAGAATCAAACCAAGGCCATAGATGTGGCAAGGACATTGAAACTGAGGTCACCATGAAAACATGACATGAAGGCCCACAGAATTTGAGGCATTTTTTTTTTTTCGTGCTGATCGAGTAGTCTAAGCATGATGAAGATGATGCCACAGATTTCAATTTGGCCTGAGACTGCATGACAGGGCTGTACTCAATGCTTACTGTCATAATATATCCCAATGTCAACCAGGCCCTGAGATGAACACGCTCAGAGAAGCATCCCTTAAG
>JADBJO010031207.1:5000-12500 GCA_016801955.1 Conus betulinus | reverse complement strand
GTGTGTGTGTGTGTGTGTGTGTGTGTGTGTGTGTGTGTGTGTGTGTGTGGTGCCCCGGTGACCACTTAAGAGAGGAGGAATAGGAAGAACTCAGAGACGCACCCATTAGTAGGACTACATGGTTTGCTCTTCTTAACTCTCTTCTTAACGGATGATAAACTGGGATGCGTGGTTCAAGTCTTCCCAACCATCAAAGAGACGCAGTTATGAAGTGGACTGTGTACTCTAGTCTTCTTAATCCCCTAAGATACATACCAGTGAAGTGTGCTCCCATTTTTCCCAACTCTCTAAAAAAAACGCACCCATTCACTGGGCTGTGTGAGGCCAGTCTTCCCAACCCTCTGTGTAAGACACACCAATGGACTGGACTATGTGGTTCTTATCTTCAACACCCTAAGAGACACAGTCATCAACTGCATTGTGTGTGCTAGTCTTCCCAAAAGTCTAAGGGAAGAACCCGTTAAATTGGCTGTGTGACACCAGTCTTCCCCGATCCTCTAGGATACACACCAATGAATCGGAATGTGTAATTCTGCTCATCTCAACACTGTAAGATACACACTAATAAATTGGACTGCCTGATTCCAGTCTTTTAAGCTTCTAAGGTACACACCCATAAATGGGACTCTTTGATTCCAGTCTAGTCTTCTCAACCCTCTAAGATACAGACAATGAATTGGACTTTGTTATTCAAGAGTTCAGACAAAACGAACTGGGCTGTGCGGTTTCAGTCTTCCTGTCTGAGTGCACAGCACACTCAGTTCTAAGTAGAAACCGGCCAAGACTGAAAAAAGGCTTCGGAATGGACTCAAACTCCTGACCTCCCAGCCTGCAGGTTGTGACACCGACCACTGTAACACGGCGGCTGCTGTGACAGTTTATTTCTAGGCGTGAGTTACAGACTGTTGGTGTCTTGGTGTACTTCTCTGTGTGAAGTACATGCTGCTGTAGCATGATAAATGTCTCTGTGTGAACAACAGGCTGTTGGTGTCGTGACATATTTCTCTGTGTGAACAACAGGCTGTTGGTGTCGTGACATATTTCTCTGTGTGAACAACAGGCTGTTGGTGTGTCGTGACATATTTCTCTGTGTGAACAACAGGATGTTGGTGTAGTGACATATTTCTGTGTGTGAACTACAGGCTGTTGGTGTCATGACATATTTCTCTGTGTAAAATACAGGATGTTGATGTCATGACATAATTAATTGTGTGAAATACAAACTGTTGGTGCCATAACACATTTCTCTGTGTTAACAACAGGCGGCTGTAGTGTCACGGAATATCTGCCTGTGTGAAAATATTGGATACTCTGTCAGAGAGAGAAGAGAGAGAGAGAGACCTAGAGGGCGAGGGAAGAAGGACAGGAGAGAGAGGAGAGAGAGAGAGAGAGAGAGAGAGAGAGAGATGAGAGAGAGAGAGAGAGAGAGAGAGAGAGAGAGAGAGAGAGTCATTTCAGTCGACATTCAGTCACCATTTTTTTTTTTTGCCCTTCCCCTCGCCCACTCTCACCCCTCTCCCCACTCCCCACTCCCCGTTTGTTTTTGTCAACTTATATCTGGTGGTTTCTTCTTGTGTTTTTCCTTCACTATCCTGTTACTTGTCTAAATGCGGTACACATTTTCTGATAGAGACAACACACTCGGTGGCCTACCATTTCATCAAAATATTCTAGCAAGTACAGATCTAACACGAAGGGAAATGTAGCCCCCAGAGTGAACTGCTGACCAAAGACGAAGAATCTCGCCATTCGGAGAACGAAACGTTATTCATCAACCAACGCTGTATGGCTGGACAGTGTTTTTGGAGAATCAAGTTTAGATAAGGTCCAGTGAAGGGCAGTAAAGCCTGATACATCCTGCCCTGTGTGGGATTGTATGGATAGTAGGACTGACAACCATCTGCTGCTGTCCTCTCCATCCTTTTTTTCCCACAATATCAGAAAAAATCAAAGGCGGAAGGAGAAATGCAAGGGGAGTTTTTATGCCAGCCTTGGGGTCATGATGTTCATTATTGGTTGACCATCAATCCCACCATGTCAGATGTTGTGCAGTCTCTATTTCTGTCCATACATGGTTGATCCCTTGAGAAGGCCTGTACTGGATGACAGTGGGAGCACTCGAGGGATGCTGAGGGGATTTGGACAGTGAGGCGTTCCTCTATTCTCCCTCCAGCTGTTCTGAAAGGAGATGAACGCCTTCATCATCCAGACTTACTTACCAAGTTACTTCTGTCTTCAACACAGAACTCAAGGTCTAGTTTTCCTGATGGAATGCCGCCATACTTCGGGTGTTTTATTGATACCATGCTTGTTATTGTTCCAATAGGACTGATGTTTTTCCTGTAACCCTGAGTAAGTATCCGGCACAGGGTCTGTGGTGCCATGCATAGGCTGTCCATGGTTATCACATGAACTTGCCATCTCACCTGGACGTTGAAGATCTGGGTCTGAATGTTAACAAGGTTGGCCCAGTGCTGTGTTTGTCTTGTTAATTGTTATTGTGCCCGTAACTTTGCACAATATAACGAAGAAAACAGCTTCATCGACCAGCTCTCAATTCTGTGAAAACAACCTAGTAAATGATATGTTTACAATGATGATGATGATATGATGATGATGATGATGATGATGATGATGATGATGATGATGATGGTGATGATGATGATGATGATGATGATGATGATGATGATGATGAGAAAGAAGAAGAAGAAGAAGGAGGAGGAGGAGGAGGAGGAGGAGAGGAGGAGAAGGAGGAGGAGGAGGAGGAGGAAGAAGAAAAGAGAAGAAGAAGAAAGAAGAAGGAGAAAAATGGAGGTGGGAGGAGGGGGGCAGCGGTTTGCAAGGGAAAATGGCGCAAAAGTCAAAGTATTGAAACCTTTTCAAACAGCAGACAGAGACAGCTGACTTTTTTTTTTTCTTGTTGAGGAATCCATTTGATGGCCCAAATTTGGCCACCTTCATCATCCGAGCCAGAGCCGTCAGAACACCCGGTCATGGATGTCGCCAGCCCACCTCGGTGTTTCACTGTAACACAGTTGGGGAAAAGACGTGAAAGCTTAATAAAAAAAAAAAAGTGTCAGTTCATTAAAAAGGCAGACAACTCGCTAAACATCATTTACCACAGCACCGAATGACGTAGACCATAATGTAGAGGCCAGACAGGATGGACACGGTTTGGAACAAATTGTACCTTCCTCTAATATTGAAGCAAACAGAACAGCAGCACATTTTCTCTTTTTCAAAACGGTCACAGATAAATTACTTTTTTTTCAAATATAGTTTCATTTAGGTTTGCCGTTGAGAGAGAGACAGAGAGAGAAAGAGAGAGAGAGAGAGAGAGAGAGAGAGAGAGAGAGAGAGAGACAGACAGACAGACAGACAGACAGATAGCAGAGAGACAGCGACAGACATAGCTAGACACACAGCCACACAGGCACACCGACACACACAGTCAGTCAGACAGAGTCAGACAACAGACAGACAAACAGACAGACAGACAGACAGATAGACAGACAGACAGAGAGACAGACAGACAGACAGACAGAATGGACTCTAGAGAAAATAATGTAAAGTGTGTTTGCAGTTCAGAAGGGAACGGGAAAGAGTCCCACATGTGCCTCCACCAGAGATCTTGATTTAGGTACCTCCTTCAATAGTCCAATTCCACTCCATCTGCGCGTGCGCCCACCCCTCAGTCACCCCCTCAGTCCCCGCCCCCCCTCCCCCCCCCCCCCCCCCCCCCCCCCCCCCCCCCCCCCCCCCCCCCCCCCCACACACACACACACATTTTGTCGTGGTCCGAGGGAAAAAGAATGGCCCCAGTGGGCTGTGTGGAATCATTCCTTTGGTTTTGTTAAGTTACCTTTCACTGAACAGGTCACTGGCCTTTTGGTTTCCCTCCGCTCAACCACTCTTTTGTCGTCGTCGTCACCATCATCATCTTCATCATCATTATCAGCAGCAGCAGCAGCAGCAGCAGCAGTAGTACCAGCAGCTGCAGAAGCAACAGCATACTAAAGCGATCTTATTTTTCCTCTGGATTGAGGGCAAGGCGCTTTACTTTGATGCAAACACCAGAGGTTATGATGGTAACTTTATACCTACATTTTAGACAAAAGCCATTACAACAGCCACAAGTCATTATAAACAACAACGATAATAGTAACAACTTCACATCTACACAAATGACAAAGGTTATAATAAAAAGAGCCCCAGATTTATACATAAGGCAAAGCATCCAGTTCGATGAGACTGAAAACACATGCTGCGTGACAATAGGTTGGTCAACCCAGAGCTGCTGTGTGGACGAACTGGTCATCTCTATGTGAAGCACTTAGCCTTTACATTTATTGTGTATGTGTTTTGTCCTGTTTGTACTCACTGCCTAAATGCAAAAACGTATTTTAACTCTTTCGCTGCCTGGGAATTAAGCTTAAAGTTAGATCCTATTTGCCAGGTTAAAAAACAAACAAACAAACAAACAAAAAAACGGGTATATCTTTTCAAAAAAATTCTGCTGACTTTCTTACTGACGAAAACCCAGATTACCAACTATCAATAGAATCTAGAGATCACCTCTCTGAAAATATCGTCGGTTTTGTAAGCAGTATAAATATAAAACAAGGAAAAAATTCCGGACTTCCCCATGACGAGATAACTCGACGGCCATGGCAGCGAAGGGTACACGTTCTTGCCGTCAGGTTATCTCGTCAAGCTAGGCACCGAACGAGTTAATTAGCACAGGGTGAGGGCTTTGAACTAAGATGGTGCAATGTCATCGCTTCTCAGATCCCAGACTCTCTTAGGTGCTGACTGTCTTGATGAAACTATGATGGATAGCACATGAATCAATTAGGCAATGTGCTCTGGTCCATTTATCGTTTATTTCGACTTTGTTAGAGAACAAAGTTAATAGTAACTGATTAAAACAAAACATTTGCGTTGTCTTAGTCAGCTCGAGCAGAGCGAACCTGAGTTGTTTTTTTTGTTGTTTTTTTTTGTAACTCTCTCTCTCTCTCTCTCTCTCTCTCTCTCTCTCTCTCTCTCTCTCTCCTCTCTCTCTCTCTCTCTCTCTCTCCGGCTGGCTGCGGGCTGGCTGCTGTCTGTCCTGTCTGTCTGTCTGTCTGTCTGTCTCTCTCTCTCTCTCTCTCTCTCTCTCTCCTCTCTCGACGTGTGATGGAGTGGCACAGAAGAAAACTGCCCCATGACAACCAACACAAGAATTCTTCAAACGTTCAATCAGCCATGGGCGTGTCGAGAAGGGTTAAACCGAATATAAGTGGCGTCGATTCGTCAATGATGTGAGCAATCTGCAATCAGCCAGCTTTTGGACGGACATTTTTCATCACCCCCTCGCCCCACCAACTCCGCTTACCCCCCCCCCCACACCCCACCCACCACCCCCAACTTCATCTCACCAGCCAAATGTCAGTTTTGTGTTTCTTCAGCATCTTTCCCGTACGTGGTCTAATCCCCACATCTGAGGAGCGTGAGGGATGGGTAGGTGTGTGTGTGTGTGGGGGGGGGGTGCTTGTGGTGAGGGGAAGGAAATGGGGGTGTCCCATGTGAAAGTGCGTTTTGTTGTTGTCAGAAGAATCTGTTACGTCTTTATTTGTCTCAGGGGGCTACACAGAAAAATGCATTCCAAGAGATGTGAGAATGCGCAAGCGCTCGCGCGCGCGCGTGTGCGCGCACGCGTGCGCGCGCGCGCGCGCACGCACCACACACACACACACACACACACACACACACACACACACAAGACTACACGCACACACATACACACTCACACGCACTCACGCACGCACACACACACACACACCACACACACACACACACACACACACACACACACACACACACACACACACACACACACACATACACAAACGCACACATACACTCATACATACACACACATACGCTCGCGCGCGCGCGCGCGCGCGTGCGGACGCACGCTCACACACACAGGCGCGCGCGCATATGCAGAGAGAGAGAGAGAGAGAGAGAGAGAGAGAGGAGAGAGAGAGAGAGAGAGAATGTTTTGCATTGAGGAGAAAAGGGGAGTAAGAACAAGTCACTTTTGTTTTACATTCGGCTCTCAATGGAGCAAAGTTATCCAAAATACAAATACAAAAATTCTCAAGTAGATGAACAATACAGTGTTTCGTACGCAAGCAATGTACAGCAAATGGAGAGAGAGAGATAGAGAGAGAGAGAGAGAGAGAGAGAGAGAGAGAGAGAGAGAGGCGTCACCAAACTCACAGTTGATAAGACAGAAAAGAAGGTACAGATATATTGGAAAAGTTCTGATTCCTTTGCCATGTAATTGTGATTTTGTGTTTGATTTGGGGGGGGGGGGGGGGGGGGGGCGGAGGGGGGGATTTAGAGTCACATGATTTTATTCAAACCATTCGGTTAACTGGTTAATACTTTCTTTTAATGACAAAGATAATTTTTTGCGATTTGGAATCACACGCACGAGCGGTAGCGTCATGTACGAACACATCACAAAGTGCTGTTAGAAATAAAGTCAAATCAGATAAATCAATAAATACATCACTAAATCAGTTCCAGCAGATCTCTCTAAATCAATAGGTCAATTAATAAATAGATATATAAATATTCATTCATTTAATTGTTTATTTATTTATTGACAAATATGGGCTCAGGAGAAGTCTTACGTTCATGAATCTAGAAAAAGTTGGTTTCTTTGTTAAGAAATGATAAGAAGTTCCAGTGCATTATTTGACAAATAAGGTTAGATTTTTAAAGAAGCAGTCCGTCCGTGTCTGTAGCATTAAATGCTGTAGCAAATCCAACAAAAAGAACACCGGTGATCTTGTTGTAATTTACACCTGGGAGCCATTTCTCTCTTTGGCTGGTCAACACAATGTTGCAGGAGTGATGTTTCCTTAAACTAGATTGATCAAAACTAATTCAGACTGCAATTTGTTATGTGATCCTCTAAAGGTTATGATACGACAAAAAATAGAAACTGGTCTGTAAACAGAAAGATTGGAAGTTTCGCCTGATTTATTAGTGCGTCTGGTCTGGCCATTTTGAAGGATTGATTTCGAAATCGGTTTTTACTTATTTATACGTTGAAAATGTAGGTGAGTGTATCAGAAATAAATGAAATTTAAAAGACTTTATCATCAGTACCAAGTGCATATGATTCTTTTGAATGAATCAGAGCATTATGCGCATTATAGACTAATACTAAAGAACATCCAATTCAGAAGATACGGATTTCTGAATCGCAGAAATCTTTTTATGTGGCAAAGACTTTATGAACAAACCTGTCAGATATTATTATTAACGACTTAGCAATATCACAAAAAGGACGTCAACTTTTTTCAGAAGACGTTTCTTTAGGAGATGTTGCTTTTGTATTGATTACCTAATTTTCACCGGTAAGTCCAAATTAGTCTGCTGTTAGTTGATGAGGCAAATTCTCTAAAGTACTTCATTTTTGGCTGCGCTTTTTCGACAATTGTC
>JADBJO010031206.1:0-17007 GCA_016801955.1 Conus betulinus | reverse complement strand
AGTCACCCGGCCGAGGGGCAAGTCACTTCCACCTCCCCACTTCGGTCCTGAGCCAGTGCCACTGAACACGTGTGGTGCACTTCGACTGGGTCGACCCGGTGTGGTCCTCCACCGTCAGTCCCCATGTCATATTGCTGTGTGCCACGCCATATGTGCCATGTCCCCTTGTACTAGTCCACCTCATGGACTCCCCCCAGTTTCCGGTGGGTTTTGGCGGTCATCTGCTTTTCCGCGTTCCACCACCCCTACTCTGGTCGCGGCGGCGCCAAGGTGCCCACAACAAGCCAACTGCCACACAACGACCCACTGCAGTGGCTAAATCTAGACTGCGACAGGTCCAATACCGTGTCAATGCCCCTCCCCCTCGTCTCTCCCTCCACCCAACATCCCCCGCTCGCGTGAACTTCATGTGGACGCCGCTGTATCCGACGATATCACAAAATTCGATCGGATTGCTGGCTCAATACGGGCAGCCTCAACAGGGGCGTCACCCGTGACAGAAGCAGGAGATTAAAGTCGCTTTTCAGATTTTGTCATATCTGAACAATGACGAAGAGGTCAGGCACGGCGAACGGCGGATGCCAGAAGAAAAGGAGTCCAGGAAGGAGGAAATACAGACGAAGCAGAGCGGAACCCCAAAAAAAGGGATCACCAACCAGGTATATCGAATTGGTCCTGTGGAACGGAGTGAAGATGGGGGCGGGGGTACTGGTTGGTAGTGTTGGGGGTGGGGGTTTGGGAGAGGGTGAAGAAGAGAGGAAAGAGACTAAAAGATGATGTGAACGACCGAGTCTTATAAACAGATTGTTCGCTGGAATCCCCTCTCTCTCTTCTCTGTCTCTCTCTCTCCTTCGGGTTCTCTCCTCTCCTCTGTCTCCTCCTCTCTCTCGTCTCTCATGCGTCCATCTCTCCCTCTCTCTCTCCTCTCTTTTCCTCCCCACTCTTTTTCTTTTCTTGTTTTCCCCCCTCCCCCCCCCCCTCCTCTGCTCATCTCTCTCTCTCATCTGTCTCTTACTATACAGGTTTAATTCTTTCGTTTTGATAATTCCGTTCTTTTTTTTTTTTTCCATTCCTTTCGACTGAGGCACCTATTTACCACTCTTGCCATTCGAATCATTGGTGATCTACCCTTGTTTGTCAGTAACTAACTCGTTCTGGTCCGTACCTCGCACTAATCGTGGGACAACCTCTTCTTATGGATTCAATCATACAGTGTGGGGATTCCCCTCAGCTCTCGTTTATTTGCGCCGGACAACGTTGTGATGGTGCTATCATCCCAGTGTGGGGATTCCAATCAGCTCTCCTTTACATTTGCCGGACACGTTGTGATGTGCTTTTTTATCAATCACTCAGGAGTGGGGATTCCCCTCAGCTCTTCTTTATTGCAGGACACGTTGTGTGATGTGCCTATTCAATCTTACAGGTTGGGATTCCACTCACGCTCTCTTTCATTACTTGCCGGGACACGTTGTGATGTGCTATCAATCCTCAGTGTGGGGATCCCCCTCAGCTGCTCTTTATTGCCGGACAAACGTTGTGTGATCAATCCTCAGCGTGGGATTCCCTCAGCTGCTTGCGGAAAGTTGTGATGTGCTATCCCATCAGTGTGGGACTCAGCTCTCTTTATTTGACGCCAGTGTGACTATCATCCCAGTGTGGGATTCCCCTGAGCTCGCTTTATTGCAGGACTGTGATGGCGAATCAAGTCAGTGTGGGGATGCCCCTCTTTAGTGCAGGACTCGTTGTGATGTGCTAGCAATCTCAGGACCCTCAGTATCTGTATGCGCATGATGGGTTGGGGACTGGGGACCATGTCCAGCCAGCCTGACTTCATTCCATGCAGCCAATCCCACCACCTCATCCATTGACGATTGTAACGATGACGCATGGATATGAACCACGCCGACAAACGAGTGATGAAATCATGACGTGGTGATTATGATGATGATTGGATGATGATGAGGATGATGAGGGGACAATGACGACGACCGATGACAATGACGAAGCACCGACCGCGACCGACGAACGATGATGATGATTGATGATTATGATGATGCTGGAGTGATGAGTGATGCGATGATGGTAACGACGACGACTATGACGATGATGATGTTTTAATGCATGATGATCGAATACGCCGACGGACGAACCGACGACGACGATGATGATGTGATGACTGGATGATACGACACGAGCATCGATGACTGACCCATGGGACGTTCGGATGCCGACGAACGACGACGATGATGATGTAAATGATACGATGATTCGATATATATGATGATGATGATGACGACGTGATGATGATGATGATGATGATGCCGACGGATGACGATGACGCGGATGGCATGACGTGATGACCGATGATGATGATGATGATGATGATGATGCGATGATGTTATACCTATACCTGTATGATACTGCCATTAGCCTCCTACTGGTAGACCTGTCCCCTTCCTGCTCTTGTGGGGGGACACGTGATTCCGGGAGACACTAACAACAGACAAGAGTCTGCGCAAACATAGCGCAAACTAACTTTGCCGAGCCATTTTTTTTTTTTCAACATTGTTTCCACATGTTTTTAGTAGATTGCAGTGGCCCAAGGACTCTTCTGGTCTTCACGCCACCTTTTACAACCCATGGTCAGATCATTTCTTTTATAAATAGTGACCGCTGGTTTACACTCGACCGAAAAAACCGACACCTCTAAATGCGAGGGGGAATTCCATGTTTTTTTGTTCTTGGGGTCATGACCTGCGGAATAGCAATTGTCTTGTAAGGTGATACCCCGTTAATGCCCTGAAAGACACTGTTCTACTTCAACGTCGGTTTAAAAAAAAAAAATGGTATAATCGGATTGCCGAAGTGGCAGTTTTGTGTCCGTGCTAAGCAGACACCCCTCGTCCCTCATCCCTTCACGTTTTTGGATCGGACCAAGTAGGGACAAAAGTGGGTCAAGTCAGTTCTTTCCCTGTTGAACTTAAAGCTTTTCAAAACTGCCTGAGAAAGAGTGAAACGTATATGTTCCATCGTCTGTTATCCTTGTACACTTTAAACGCAAACTTTCTGGGGACCGCTTCTTTACCTTTTTCACCTTTAACGCAAATGTTTCTATTGTTTGTGGCCTGTTACCCTCTTCACCGAATGCACAAATGGAACATCAAGAGAAATGTCAGTTTTCTCGCGCCTCTGCTTTATGCTTTCAGCTGTGTGCCACCCATGCCTGTTCGGTACTCGATACGCTGATTTGTTCCCTGATCCGTGGCAAGCTCTTTTTGTCTCAGTTTTAAAACTAAAAAAAAAAAGCAAAAGCCAACAGTCAAGGGAAATCTGTGTCACGGTCTTCCTTTGATAGTTCTTAGCCGACAATCGTCTCTCTCAGCCATTTGGTCACCCCCACCTGCGTCGCAAGTTAAAGCAAGAACAGGCAACGCTGACTCAAATTCAAGCCACAGTAAGGGAAAAAATGTGTGTCGGTTAACACTTCATCATCATCGTTTTTCTCCTCTCTCTCTCTCTCTCTCTCTCGTCATCGTCTCTCTCTCTCTCATCTCCTCTACATTCTCTCGCTCTGTCTTTTTTAGGTCTTTTTCTTGATAGCACTGATTAATTATGCCTGCAAATCCAATCAAAAACTACCACCACGTATCACTTCTATACCTACCCAAGATTTATTCGGGCCTCTAAATCAAGGATTACAACTCCGTCCAGTCTCTTCATTCAAGTCTGCTTTATATGCTAAAAAAATCAAGGATTATCGCGCCTCGCCATCTTCATTCAAAAGTCTGCTTTATTACGCCCCAAATCAAGGATTACCGCACCTACCATCTCATTTCAAGGTCTTCCAGCTTTAGTACCACCTCAATCAAGATTATCGCACCTACCATCTTCATCCATAGGTATGCTTTATTACACCCTCAATCAAGGATTATCGCACCTACCATCTTCATCCATAGTCTGCTTTATTTACACCCTCAATCAAGAATTACCGCACCTACCATCTTCATTTACAGCCTGATTCATACCGCCTCCGGTGGAGGGAGAGGATCCAACTCTTCATCTTCATCAAAACCTCTGGAGGACACCGTTATACTTCAAACCAAAGATTTCCGTTCGCACCCTCTTCATTTTAGTCTGGATTGCACCGCCTCAAGTGAAGTTTGATACAGTTCTCATCTCCATTGAGCTGCCAACACCACGGACGCTTGTTATCATTCATACCGCAGATTCCGGGCACACTCTCTGGACAGACCCCTGTTCCCGGTGTCCTATCAATGAGACCCATTTCTTTCTCTCTTTCCCTTGTGACTCTCATCTCTCTGCTAACCACCCCCCCACCCTCCCTTACGCCCAAACTCAAAACTCATCCTCCCCCTGCCCCCCCCCCCCCCTCTCTCTCTCTCTCTCTCTCTCTCTCTCTCTCTTTCTTTTTAGTCCTGTCTATAACAGCAACAAGGACAGCCAATGGGTATGACTGTTGGATCATACACAATGTGGTATGGTTATGGTGGATCACACACACCACACACACCCACACACACACAACACACACACACACACACAATTGTGGTATGGAATGGTGGATCACACACATGTGGTATGACTGTGAATCATACACAATGTGGTATGACTGGTGGATCATACACAATGTGGTATGACTGGTGGATCATACCCAATGTGTAGGACTGGTGGATCACACGCAATGTGGTCTGACACTGGTGGATCACACACAATGTGGTGACTAGGTGGATCACACACAATTTGTATGTGACTGGTGGGATCACACAACAATGTGGGTATGACTGGTGGATCACACACAATGTGGTGTGACTGGTGGATCACACACAATGTGGTGTGACTGGTGGATCACACACAATGTGGTATGACTGGTGGACCACACACAATGTGGTGTGACTGGTGACCACACACAATGTGGTATGACTGGTGGACCACACACACACAATGTGGTGTGGACGGTGGACCACACACAATGTGGTATGGACTGGTGGACCACACACACGCAATGTGGTATGACTGGTGGATCACACAATGTGGTATGGACTGGTGGATCACACACACACGCAATGGGGTATGACTGGTGGATCACACAATGTGGTATGGACTGGTGGATCACACAATGTGGTGGTATGACTGGTGGGATCACACACAATGTGGTATGACATGGTTGGATCACACACAATGTGGTGGTATGACTGGTGGATCACAACACATGTGGTATGACTGGGTGGATCACAATGTGATGGTATGACTGGTGGATCACACACAATGTGTGGTATATGACTGGTGGATCACACACAATGTGGTAGGTATGACTGGTGGATCACACACAATGTGGTGGTATGACTGGTGCATCACACACAATGTGGTATGACTGGTGCAATCACACACAATGTGGTGGTATGACTGGTGCATCCACACACATGTGGTGGTATGGACTGGTGCATCAACACAATGTGGTGGTATGACTGGTGGATCACACACAATGTGGGGTATGACAGGTGCATCACACACAATGTGGTGGTATGACTGGTGGATCAACACAATGTGGTATGGACTGGTGCATCAACAACAATGTGGTGGTATGACTGGTGGATCAACACACACAATGTGGTGGTATGACTGGTGGATCACACAATTGGTGGTATGACTGGTGGATCACACAATGTGGTGTAGACTGGTGGATCACCACACAATGTGGTGTGACTGGTGGATCACACACAATGGGGGTATGACTGGTGGATCACACACAATGTGGTATGACTGGTGGATCAACACAATGGGTGGTATGATGGTGGATGAGGACACAATGTGGTGGGTATGACTGGGTGCATCAACACACAATGTGGTGGTATGACTGGTGGATCACACACAATGATATTGGCACCAAGTAGCCCATGAGCTGTCAGCTAGTGTGTGTTGATCGTTTTTTGTTTTTTTTTTTTAACTCGCTGCCCTGTGGATCGCGACATTTCTTTTCTGACGATCTTCCAAACGTATTCCATGAGTATTTTCTTTCCTTGACTATGTTAGCTGTCCGGTAGAACAAAAGAAAAAAAAAAGTATGTGGGTTGTGCGTGCGTTCGTGTGTGTGTGTGTGGTGTGTGTTGTGTGTGTGTGTGTGTGTGTGTGTGGTGTGTGTGTGTGTGTGTGTGTGTGTGTTGTGTGTGTGTGTGTGTGTGTGTGTGTGTGTGTAAAAACTGACAATCTTTCATTTCATACGTTCATATAAATATACAGAGCGGAGAAACGGACTCTGTGATAAAAGAGCGAAGAGAGAGAGAGAGAGAGAGATGAGAGAGAGAGAGAGAGAGAGAGAGAGAGGAGAGAGAGAGAGAAGGACAGGGAGGTCTAAGGGCGGGGGGGGTGAGTCAGTGCGTGCGTGTGAGTGCATGGTGTGTGTGTGTGTGTGTGTGTGTGTGTGTGTGTGTGTGTGTGTGTGTGTGTGTGTGTGTTTGTATTTGAGACAACGGGAGTGGAATAAGAGTGGTGAGAGGCCGCGGAGAGAGGGGGGGAAGGGGTGGAAAGAGAGAGAGAGAGAGAGAGAGAGAGAGAGAGAGAGATGAGAGAGAGAGAGAGAGAGGAGGAGGGGTAGTATACAAAAAACATCACGAAACTGCAGAAAACGATACCAATCACACAAATATCTCTTCCAGATCCATCGTAGCAACTGATTCAGTTTACAAATCAAGAAATCGGGCGTGCGCGCACATCCGTGCGTGCCTCTTCCTGTTGTTCTTTGGGAAGACGTTAAACAAAAAAAAAAAAACAAAAAAAAAACCTCCAAGGGCAAGCTGCACAACACAGCAACAGTTAGCAGCAGCACACAGACTCCACGACCCGTGTGAACGGGACTTACCTCTCACTGAGGCAACGAGTCACCAATGCCTGGCCACACCGTGGGTTGTTCTGGCACGACGAGGAAAACCTGCAGCACACCCCCTCCTGCCTTGCTCCGCACCCCCCCAGTCTCCTGTCTCGCTCCCCACCCCACTGTCCACCAACTTTGTTTCCACTTTGACTTGCTGTTCGGTTGCCCTCCAGAACAGGAGAAGAAGAAGCACAGCCCGCAGGCAGACCCAAACGCCCCTTTGACGGCAGCTTCAGAATATGCTCAGTCTGCCAGTTCAAAACTTCAGGAAGTTGGCGGCTGCTTCGGCACTGCGGAGAGAACGGAACACACAACAAACGCAAATGAACGGAGGGCACATTGGTGGCACGGCACTCACGCACGCTTCACACAAATACACACGCGCCGCCTTTGGCCTGGGAGACTGAATGTGTGCCAGACTTGAGACAAACGGCGCTGAGTTCCAGCGCATGTGATGGATATGAGCAGTGGGAGGGAGAGGGTGGCGCGCACAAGCATGTGTGTGTGACGGTGTGTTGTGAATGCGCGCCACAGCCGTGAGTGAGTGAGCGCACGCGGTTACCCCTCCCCCCCCCAAAGCAGTGCGTTGGGGACCTAGGCCCTGCGTGTCGATCCAAGTCCTGTTCACCTCTGGCTGGAATCACAACGTGTGCTTCGCTCTGGCGTTGGCGTGGTTCTGTCTTTCTTGTTGCAGAGAATGTGTCGGCATTACACACTCCCGCTTGGTTGATGTCAGTCCCTGAAGGGCTATAGCTCGTTAAGGTCGGTACACACTGTGTAGGAAAGGCTTGGTGGCTCATGTCGGTCAGCCGTGTGTTGCATTCATAAGGGCACGTGCTGCACGTGCTCAGCTTCCCTGGCATGTGACCCCTGGACTGAAGAGTTCGTGTTGTATGGGAGTCGTTTGTGGAGGCTTTTCACCGGTTTTTTCTGGTTTGGTATGTGTTGCTAGTATCAGCCATGCGCACAAGTGACGAATAATGAAACATCAAAGTCAGCTTGGTGACATTTTTTATTTAAATAATCTTTACTTTGTTTCGTTTTTTTGGTGTGTGTGTGTGTGTGTGTGTGTGTGTGTGTGTCACTCCATAACACTGTGGTATCTACAGAACTACTTTATAAACCACCACGAAGAAACGAGCGTATAAATCAATACAACAAACACAACGAAAAAAAAAAAATTAATGTGTATTACAACTGTTCTTACATTCCACTGTATGGTTGAAATGGATAAGGAAAACATGAATCACTTCTTCTTCCTCCTCCTCCTCCTCCTCTTCTTCTTCTTCTTCTTCTTCTTAATTTATTTCCCTTACGTTGCGTTCAGTTCCCACGCCATGTTGTTGCTCGGACTCAATTTGTCAGTCGGTGATGTGAAGGTAGGACAGTGCCGTGGGAACACTAACAATTGGTTGGGCATCTGGCGGAAAATACTCGTATAATGTAGTACCAGCCCAGATCTGTGGAACTCTAGAGCTCAGACACGTTTTTGTTAAACTGTATGGGGTTATTTTGTTGGTTTTTGTTACATCGTTTTTTTCTCCAGCCACTATCGGTACCTATTCAAAAAAAAAAAATCAGCAAAACAATTAAAACAACAAAAAAAAACAAATGGTTTATTATGCAACATAACTGTTCTTTTCTTTCATTTTCTTTTTTAGATTAGTGATTACAACAGTATATTTATTATTATAATCATTATTGTTAGTATTAGTATCGCTGTGTGTTGTTTGATTCACAGTCCTATACTTTGTTCCAGCTGAGGCGGCAGACATGTAGAGAGAGCAGTGAGAAGCTGCGCCTTGTGCAGCGGACTGGGTGTGAAAACATGACGACATGGAGGGGGGTTGCTTCTATTTCCAGCCACAAGGCCATTAGGCGCCGGCAACATTGCAGACCGGACAATCAACTGCCCTCACTGCCATGACAGACAACTGCCGTCACTGCCTAACAACCAACTGCAACTGCCCTGACAACCAACTGCCGCCAGCTGCCCTGTCAACCAACTACCCCTGACAAGCAACTGCCCTCACAAAAGCAAAAACAACTGCCGTCACTGCCTGACAACCAGCTGCCCTGACAAGCAATGCCCTGACAACCAACTGCCCTGTACAAGCAACTGCCTTGACAAACAACTGTCCTGAACAACCAAAATGCTGTGTCACTGCCTGACAACCAACTGCCCTGACAACCAAATGCCCTGAAAACCAACTGCCCTGAAAACAACCAAACTGCCAGTCACGGCCCTGAAAACCAAACTGCCTGAAAAGCAACTGCCCTGACAATCAATTGCCATCACTGCCCTGACAACCAACTTGCCGTCACTGCCCTGACAACCGACTGCCGTCACCTGCCCTGACCTACCAAACCAATGCCGTCACTGCCCTGACAACAAACTGCCGTCACTGCCCTGACAACCAAGTGCCCTGACAACCAAGTGCTCTGACAACCAAGTGTAACTGGCAACTAGAAGTGCCCTGACAACCAAGTGCTCTGACAACCAAGTTGTCCTGATAACCAAGTGCCCTGACAAACCAAGTGCCCTGACAAACAACTGCCCTGACAAGCACTGCCTGGACAACCAACTGCAGTCACTGCCTGACAACCAACTGCCATCACAGCCCTGACAACCAAACTGTCCTGACAAATAACTGCCCTGGCAAACCAACTGCCCTGATAACCAACTGCCCTGACAACCAAACTGCCATCACAGCCCTGACAACCAAACTGCCCTGACACCCAACTGCCCTGACAACCAAATCTGCCCTGACAACCAAAAAACCCGTCACTTGCCCTGACAACCAAACTGCCGTCAACTGCCTGACAACCAACTGCCGTCACTGTCCTGACAACCAACTGTCCTGGCAGCCAAACGCTCCGACAACCAAACGGCCCTGACAACCAACTGCCTGGCAAACCAACTGCCGTCACTTTCCTGACAACCAACTGCCCTGGCAGCCAACTGCCCTAACAACCAACTGCCCTTACAACCAACCGCGCCGCCACTGCCCTAAAAAACCAAGATGCCCTTACAACCAACTGCCGCACTGCCCCTGACAACCAACTGCCCTGAAAACAAACGCCCTGGACAACAATGCCCTGATAAACTAACTGCTGTCACTGCCATGACACCACCGTCTGCCCTGACAACCAACTGCCCATGCTTTGACAACCAACTGCCCTGAAAACCAACTGTGTGACACCAACTGCCCTGACAACCAAATGCCTTGACAACCAATTGCCTGACAACCAACTGCTGTCACTGCCCTGACAACCAACTGCTGTCACTGCCGTCACTGACCCTGACAACAACTGCCCTGACAAACCAACTGTTCGTGACACAACTGCCCTGACAACCAAGTGCCCTGACAACAATAGCCCCTGAAACCAACTGATGTCACCTGCCATGACAACCAACTGCCCTGCCCAACTGACAAAACCACAACAATGCCCCTGAAACCAAAGACACAAGCAACTGTCCTGACAACAACTGCTGTCACTGCCTGACAACCAACTGCCCTGACAAAACTGCCTGACAAAACCAACTACTGACAAACGACAACCAACGGCGCCTGACAACCAACTGCCCCTGAACCCAACCTGCCAACACTGTCATGACAACCAAACCCTGACAACCAACTGTCCCGACACCCAACGCACCCTGACAACCAACTGCCATCACTGCCCTGACAACCAACTGCCGTCCTGACAACCAAGCAATGTCCTCACCCCAACTGCCACATCTGACAAAGCCTGCCTGACAACCAACTGCCATCACTGCAGACAACTGCCCTGACAACCAACTGCCGACAAACCAACTCACTGCCCTGACAACCAACCCCACTTGCCATCACTGCCCTGACAACCAACTGCCCTGACAACCAATATGCCTCAATGCCCCTGACAACCAACTGCCTTAACAACCACTTGCCCTGACAACCAACTGCCGTCACTGCCCTGACAACCAACGCCAATAGTGCCTGACAACCACTGCCCTGACTGAACACTGCCGTCACTGCCCTGACAACCAACTGCCATCACCTGCCCTGACAACCAACTGCCGTCACTGCCCTGACAAACCAACTGCCGTCAAGCGTGCAAAGAGTCGTGACATGCTGTTGGCTCCTCAATGGTATGGCTTCTCGCTCGTCCCCTTGTGCAGAAAGCGTGCATAGCAGCAAATCCTTCTCAAGGCTTGTCGCCTGGGTGCAGAGAATGTACAGAGCAGCAAATCCTTCTCAGTGCTTGTTGCCTGGTGCAGAAAAACGTGCATAGCAGCAAATCCTTCTCAGTGCTTGTCGCCTGGTGCAGAAAACGTGCATAGCAGCAAATCCCTTCTCAGTGCTTGTCGCTTGGCGCAGAAGGCGTGCGTAAGCAGCAAATCTTCTCAATGCTTGTCGCAGTCAGTAACATCACGGCTGCTTGCCCGCCGAAAGGAATGTGTATTGGGCATTCTGTCCATGCCTGATGCTGTCAGTTTCTTACCGAAGCGTTTATTAGTTTGAATGTGTGCTTGCACTTGGGATTAACGCAGGGATATAAGAACTTGATGGTCACACACACACACACACACACACACGCACGCATGCTAGCTAGCACAACACACACACACACACACACACACACACACACCACACACACACACACACACACACACCACACACCACACACACACAACACACAAACACACACACACCCACACACACCCGACACACCACCCGAGAGAGAGAGAGGGGGGAAGACATACAACATACAGAAGTACAGAAGCAGTGAGAGAGAGAGAGATGAGAGAGAGAGAGAGGAGGGGCGGGGGGAGACGAGAGCGAGAGAGAGAGAGAGAGAGAGAGAGAGAGAGAAAGTCTCAGAGAGAGAGAGAGAAACAGACAGACGACAGACAGACACAGAGACAGGCGTCAGAAGAGACAGAGCGGACAGACAGACGGAGCATAGATACATGAAACAAAAGCACCGACAGACACATACTCAGGGAGTGAAAAAAAAGAGAACAGACCGACATTCGGACAGAAATACAAATTCAAGTTTTTCTTTTCTCACGTACGAAATTGTGTTTTTCTTCTTTCTTTTCTTTTCTTTCGTTTTTTCTTTTTTTTTTTTTTTTTTTTTTTTTCCTCTCAGGATCTCACGATTTTAATATCTGGAGTGTAGATCTGTGTTGAATGTACACTAAGCTTACTGGTACCTCTGTACTGACTGTACACCTGTACTGACTGTGTACACCTGTGCTAATTGTGTACGGTTGACTGTATGCCTGTTGACTGCAGACCTGTTGTTGACTGTAGACCTGTTGTTTGACTGTCAAATATATCTGCCTTTAAAAAGGGATTGCGATGGTTCCCTTATGCAGCCAGTGAAGAGTTTTTCAGATTTTCTTAATTTCATGTTCCAGTTTTTACATCTTGAACCTCCTGCCCCCCCCCCCCCCCCCCCCCCCCTTAAGTTCAAAGTTTTGCCAAGTCATTACTATGAAGACAATTTAGTTGTTGCCTGCGCTTGTTTTTCCCCCACTATTAGATTGTTCGTCTTTGTATTTGTCTGACTTTATTCAAGTTTAAAGGCTGTGCCAGTCTTGAATAAAAGTTACTCTGTGTTAGTTTCCTTATGGGAGCAAAGATACTACTACCCCACTTGTTTACTGTTTATTGTTTACTGTTCCCTGCCTCATTTTCATTTCCGATTTTGTAGACCTGTTGTTGATATAGACCTGTGTTGACTGTAGACCTGTTGTTGATATTGACCTGTGTGTTGACTGTAGGCCTGGTATTGACTGTATACCTGTTGTTGACTATAGAACTGTATGGACTATACACACCTATCGACTGTACATATGTATGACTGTACATCCATGTTGATTGTACTCACGTGTTCTCTACATAAACGTGCTTACTATACACAGGTATTGACTGTACCGATGTGTTGACCGAAGACTTGTATTGACAGGGCACACGTGTCTACTATACTATACACGCGTGTTCACTGTACACACGTGTTCACTATACAAAACGTTTTCACTATACACCACAATGGCCTGTGTTGACTGTGGATCAGCAATGTCTGTACACCTCTGTTCACTATGGATCGATGTGGACTATGGGCCTGTGTTGACTGTGGATCAGCAATGTCTGTACACCTCTGTTCACTATGGATCGATGTGGACTATGGGTTTGTGTTGACTGTGGATCTTTCTTCGTCATGCGTCATCAGTGTTCCGGTCGGTGCAGTCAACAAGGCTGTATGGGGAGAAAGATCAGCGTGCAGGGGTAAGCTGATAGGGGTGGAAATCTCGGAGATAATGAAGGCACTTGGCGCGGCTCACATTTCCCAGCCCCTGCCGTTAGTCGTGGCAACCTCACCAGGGCGCGTGTCTGATGACTAATTGCAAAGTTAATGAGTCGATAGACCCGCGCCGTCCCCGTTCTCTTTCTGTCTGTCTGTCTGTCTGTCTGTCTGTCTCTCTTTCTGGTGTGTGTGTGTGTGTGTGTGGTGGGTGTGTGGTGTGTGTGTGTGTTGGTGTGTGAGGAGAGGAGAGAGAGAGGAGAGAGAGAGAGAGAGACAGACAGACAGACAGACAGACAGACAGACAGAGAGAGAGAGAGAGAGAGAGAGAGCATCTAAATGTGTGTTTGTCTCTAAATCTCGTCGCACGTTTGTACATGATGTGCGAGCGCGTTACGGTGTGTGTGTGAGTGTGTGGTGTGTGTGTGTGTGTGTGTGTGGTGGTGGGTGTGTGTGGTGTGTGTGTGTGTGTGTGTGTTTGGTGTGTGCTGTGTGTGTGTGTGTGTGTGTGTGTGTGTGTGTGTGTGTGTGTGTGTCTCAGGTGCACGCGCGCAGGAATGAGCATATGTGTGTGTGTGTGTGTGTGTGTGTGTGTGTGTGTGTGTGTGTGTGTCTGTCCTGTCTGTCTGTGCGTGTGCAGCGTGCGTGCGTGCGTGCGTGCGTGTGTGTGTGTGTGTGTGTGATGTGTGTGTGTGTGTGTGTGTGTGTGTGTGGTGTGTGTGTGTGTGTTTTATTCACAAACAGTTCTAAGGGTTCACCACACCAGAACTGGGGGTAGTGTCGCGACAGGAAAAGCAGTATGCCTGTACTAGGTGAAAACTGTGAAGTTGATTTACAAATATTGTTGATCGTTGGAATGCCTTGTAGTGTGTGACTCTAAGTCTACACCACCACCCGTGTACTTCGGCTAAGAGTATTTCAAGTTACTTGTAATTTAAATCGCACGAAAATTTGAAGAGTTATTGACTACAATTGTGTAACATTGTGTTCCTGTCTCCTGCCCCCTTGTTTTCAACCTCAAACTCGGAATGAAACTGGAGACTGAAGATTATGGCAGATATCTTTATGCTAGCCTGACCGTTTGTGGCTGAGATCTCACACATTTGCTGAAAGCCAGAGGGCAATGTGTGAGAACTCGCCCCAGCCAGAATCTCCAGCCACTTATCCACAGACCAGGTTCTGTTTGCTTTAGAAACCTGGGTTCCTACCTACCCTGGGCATGCCTGGTAGTGAAGAAATAACCACGGCCCAGCAATTCATCAACAGGTCTGCACAGAAGTGGATCAGTCACCGCAACAAGAGAGAGATCACTCGACTCCTCTCCGACATCAGATAAGTCCCTGATATTCCAAGTGGACCCCAACCAAACTCATCCAGAACTTTCCTTCTCTTGATGATGAAAAACTGTGGGAACCAAACAAAATCAGCCTGAACTGAACTCGTGAAAATGACATGAATATTTCACCCTTGTATTACTAGTGAAGTTGATACGTGAAAGTGCACTAAACTTGTGTCCAGTACTTTCTTGTTCATTCAGTACTGAATGTTTGAACTTATCTCTAATTCTGTCTCTGAGAGGTACAAGTACTTTTAGATGTACTAGCCTAAGGAAAATTATACCTGAGCCACTCTTGAGTAGTTTTTAACAGTCCCGAGAAAACACACATTTCTTTTGAAGACTAGTACCGGAAAGTGGAGGTGAAATCTTATCCTAACTCGTTAGGAAAATATTCCAAGTCCTTCCCCTAGAGGGACAACACCGACACCACACCCCCCCCCCCCCCCCCCCCCACCCCCCCCCCAACTCTCGTCACAAAGACCCGGCACAATTAAGGCATAGTACTGTTAGGACCTAGAACCGTCAGGACCTAGTTTACGTCAGGGCCTAGTATCGATATGGCCTAGCACTGTGAGGTCCTAAGTTCCAATACGGCCTAGTACCATTAAACCTCTGTCCATCCGGGCCAGTTTCAATATGACCCAATTCCTTTAGGGCAGATGAGTAACATGGTCCCTTGCTGATTACAGAGGGATAGACAAACGGGCAGATACACAGACGAATTGAAAAAAGGGACAGAGAGAGAGAGAGTGTATGGGGAGGAGAGAGAGAGAGAGAGAGAGAGAGAGAGAGAGTTAAATATTTAAAAAACTTAAGCTCGATGTGTGAGAGTGTGTGTGAATGAAAAGAGCGGAAAGAAGCAGAGACGTGTGTGTGTGTGTGGTGTGTGTGTGTGTGTGTGTGTGTGTGTGTGGTGTGTGTGTGTGTGTGTGTGTGTGTGTGTGTGTGTGAGAGAGAAAGAAGAGAAGAGAGAAGGTGAATAAAGTAAAATGTTTACTGTATAATGGCGGGGGGGGGGGGGGGGGGGGGAATATGGGGGTAGGACTATGAAGGAGCAGACACTAGTATTGAAATCAAACTTAGGTACTTGTCGTTCCCATGAAATAACGAAACTGATCTTATCAAACTCTGCAAACACATTGCCACATCAGATAAATCAACATTTACAGCAAAAGCCATAAGACAAAAACAACACTATCGGTTTCTTTCCCAACAAAAAGGAAAGAGGAAAATCTTCTATCCCACCCAAGCTCTTCTTCCTTCACTCCCAACCCTCTCCATTCCAGCCCCCCCCGGACCCCCTCTCCCCTCTCCCTCTCACCTCGCCCGATCTCCAGTTCCACCACTCAGCCTCATCACTAGGAAAGCGCGCTTGATGACACTACTTATAGTGGGGCTTATTGTTAAAGGACCCTGTGGGAAGTGGGACCTACGGGAACTTGGTTGCAACGGAACAGCTGTGACCGAGGCTGATTCCGTGGCGTCCCAGTTCCTTTCAAGGCTCGGTTTCAATAGCGCTGGGACACAATGACACCAGGACCGTAATGGATTCCTTTGGACGATAAGCTGATTCCAGTAGGTTCCATTAGATGCCAACGCCATTGAGTCCCAGATTGGGCCCTCTTGGAAGAGGTCCCCCGAGATACCTGCATCATCGCACTATTATTAATATCTAAAATGGCTTTGTTCAGTGCAAATAGATCAAAAACACAACATTTCCTTTCACGGAAATTTTTACACTCATTCACACGTTTAAAAAAAAAAAAGAGAGGACTGGACTGTTAGTAAACAAGTGAGTGATTCCTTCAAAACGTAGTCGAATCATCCTGAATGGTTTGAATGACGGTTGAGAAAGCACGCACAACCCAAGCCGCTTTTGATCTAATGTCCACATTCAGCAACGTCTTGTGACCAAAAATACTCTCAGTATATTCTGGATAGCAAGTTAACACATCGAGATCAATCATTTTGAAACTTACCAGACCTGAATCAAACATCTATCTCTCTCTCTCTCTCTCTCAAAAAAAAAAAAAAAAATAAAAAGAAAAAAAACCTCTCTACTAAACTGGGGTTCATATAAGTGCTTAACCAAAAACGAAATGAAGAAGGAAATGTTCCAGTCATAAAGAACTTGGTAACCTATACTTGTTCTCATCAAAATAGGCCCTGCCAGCCGTAACTGCGATTCTGGTTGATTGAAATAACGGCGAATTTTCAAAAGCCGTAAAAAAATGCAAAAATTACCCTAACTCAAAATGCAGTAAAAAAGGGGGGGTCACCTCCAGCAGGCAGTTCTGCGAATACACAGCTCCTGCAAGCCATGGCAACGGAACTCCCACCCCATCCTAGTGTTGCACACCAGATCTCACAGCCCAAAGTGAAAGGAATGGGCCACTGAGCCGGAAACCTGATATAGACGGAAAAAGTACAGAATAACCCCCTGCTGGTGCGCCTACCGGGGGGCCGGGTCCTCCAAACTCCCACA
>JADBJO010031205.1:7500-10000 GCA_016801955.1 Conus betulinus | reverse complement strand
CCCCCCCCAAACCGAAATGAAATGAAACATGTGTGACAGAAAAGTAGTCCTTCTTTTTAGAATTTGTAAGTATTAGTTGTCAATAGTCATTTTTTGTTTGTTTGTTTGCGTGCTTGCTTGTTTGCTTATCCAAACCGACATCGCATTTTTCGCTTTGACCAGTCGCCATGGCACCACCAAGTCCTGTCTGGCTCCGCTCATTTCCGAGGCATTTCAAGCTGTAGTTCCCCTCTTCCGCTGGCCCCGGAAAATCACGTCCTCAGTGCGTAGAAGATGACAGAAATCGCGGCTGCTCCCAGATGGTTTTGCACCTTGCGTAGCCAAAGACTGACTGGCCATACGCGTAGGATGGAGGATTGCTGATTCCATGCTAAATGGTTACTGGGAAACAAATGCATTCTTCTTGCAGGCACAGGGTCAAGAAAGAAATTATGCTGAATTTGAGAGTGGATGAACGATCGCGCGCGCGCGCGCGCGCGCACACACACACACACACACACACACACACACACACACACACACACACACACACACACATTACGTGGTGGTGATTGTTTTGTGTCCAGGTTGACAAAGGACCTTCAAATAATATACCTAGCAGTTCTTGAATTAGAAGTAATATCACTGTTATTTAGGAAGCGACTAAGGGCGGAAATAAGATGCGGTGGTATTACGAGTGAGTAGAAACTACTGCTACAAGATATAAAAATGTGACATGCGAGTTGGCAAGTGGACCTTTCTTTTCCCTATGTGTTTTGATTTTCAGCTTGTTAAAATCTATGGTTTGAGAGCTTGTTTGCCACTGACTTGTTCATTTTGAACTGATATTACACCTGATCAAGGAATGATTATAATTAGACGGTTGTCACAACCAACTGAATGCGACTGAATGAGTGGGGAAAGGTGTTATGTATGCTGATGTGATGCTGCATGCGTTACTTCTGTCTGAAAGTGTCGGAAGAACAGACATGGTTGTATGAACGGATTTTACAGTGTTGGCTTTTTGAATCGGGATTTCAAAGTGATTTGCTGATACAGATTCAGATTCAGATTCAGAAAACTTTATTATCTCTCGTTACAAGAGAAATTACATTTGTGACCGCTGCCCTAAAAGTTAAGACATACATATTTATAGTTACAAATGTGACACTGAAAATTAGAATTACTTTCAAACAATAAAACATGCTTGTAACACCAAAATGGGGAATTTCAATCTTTCTCCTTTTGGTAGTGCAAATAAAGTACGCACTCAGCCACTCATGATTATATATACATAAATGTGTGCACGTATGAGAGAGAGAGAGAGAGAGAGAGAGAGAGAGAGAGAGAGAGAGAGAGAGAGAGAGAGAGAGAGAGAGAGAGAGAGGAGAGAGGAGAGACAGTGCAAGAGAGAGAGGCATGAGTGATTTACAGTGCAAGAGAGATGGCATTGAGTGATTTACAGTGCAAGAGAGATGGCATTGAGTGATTTACAGTGCAAGAGAGATGGCATTGAGTGATTACAGTGCAAGAGAGATGGCATTGAGTGTTACGCGAGACTTCAAGCATGGAGCATGGAGCAAGAAACGTCAAGCTCAGCTGTTGAGAGCCATTTGGTGCAACACTTTCTTTGTAACTCTTGCCATGTTCGAAGATATTTTCCTCTCCAGATTTTGACAGTAAAGGTCATCATGTTCTTTCTGCCATTATGTTCTGCAAGTTTGCATGGTAGCGTGTGGATTCCTCACTGACTGATCCAGGACTTGACTCGCATACAGGGCCACACACATGTGTGTGCATGCGTTTGATGTGGGAAGAGTAATCAAATGTAGAGTGCACCATCGCAGATCTCAAGAGACAGCATCTGTCTTTCTGATCAGCGCAGTTCTCAATAGAACAGCATCTGTCTTTCTGATCAGCGCAGATCTCAATAGAACAACATCTGTCTTTCTGATCAGCGCAGATCTCAATAGAACAGCATCTGTCTTTCTGATCAGCGCAGATCTCAATAGAACAGCATCTGTCTTTCTGATCAGCGCAGATCTCAATAGAACAGCATCTGTCTTTCTGATCAGCGCAGATCTCCATAGAACAACAACTGTCTTACTGATCAGCGCAGATCTCGAGAGAACAGCATCTGTCTTTCTGATCTGTAAACTGTAGTGTTCGTTTGTTTTCTCATTTCAGTTTTATTACAGCCTGTTTGTCCCAAAGGGAATAAAATAATGATGGATGGATTTTTAGTTACAAACAACTCCTCCGCCTTCTGAAGGATTTGTACAGTGTACTGGTAACTTCCTGTACTCCCTTTGACTCTTGCCTTTTTATTTGCTGTTATTTACTTATTTGCCTGTTTATTCTTGACTTATCGTACTGTGAGCTATTGTTTTTCTGTCTTTTTGGGGCATTCACCTGTCTTTGTTGTTTTTGTAACTAACAGCCATTTATGACATGTTAGCTTTTTAGTTGTAATCTGGTACTAAGGCTCTGTGTGTGTGTGTGTGTGTGTGTGTGTGTGTGT
>JADBJO010031205.1:0-2500 GCA_016801955.1 Conus betulinus | reverse complement strand
GTCTGTCCCCTTCCTTCCTCTCTCTCTCTCTCTCCTCTCCCACCCCCCCACCATCTTCTCTCCCCCTCCCTCCCTCCCCTCCCCTCCTTCCTTCCCTCCCTCTCTGTCTCTCCTCTGCCTTCTCCTCTTCCTCCCTCCCTCCTCTCTCTCTCTCTCTCTCTCTCTCTCTCTCCTCCCCCCTCCCCCCCTCCCCTCCCTCCCTCCCCCCCCCCCCCTCTCTCTCTTTTTTCTCTGCCCTCCCACACCTCATATCTCCATATTTTAAATGAATTGTCGGTAAGCTCATGTAGGCAGGATTTACATGCACACCCCTCCATACTGATCTCCTTCAGTTCTTTTTGCTTTTCGTTTCGCAGCCATCCGCTCTCTCTCTCCCTCCCTCCTCCCTCCCTCCCTCCCCCTCTCCCTCTCTCTCTCTCTCTCTCTCTCTCTCTCTCTCTCGGACTTCACTGCTTGGTGTCTGTAAATTTCTGTGTATTTTCATTCCCCATGTCTCTGTCTCTGTCTGACCGTCCCGCCCATCCGTTCATCGTCGTTCGTCTGTATCTGTCTGCTGTCTGTCTGTCTGTCTCTCTCCCCCCCCCTCTCTCTCTCTCTCTCTCTCTCGGGTCGCTCTGTCGCCACCCGCCTGGACACCTGTAAAACTTCATTAAACACCATTTTTACGTTAAAGTTTTCCGTCAAATATTAAAGTGTATTTTAGTGAAATGAAAAGGTAATGGCGTATGTTCCCTTGGCATTTCAAAGCATCCTCAAAGTTTTACTGCATCGATGCGGACCTTGATTTTCTAACGCCCCCCCCCCCCCCCCACACACACACACACACACACACACACAACTTGTATGGATGAGGGATAGGAAAGGAAACCCTCCTCTCCCATACTCTCGTAACGGTTTCCTATTTCAAACATAAAAGGGTTCTTTCCTTCCCTCTGCCCGTATTGTGAGCACAGTTATATGACCTTGTCACTTTTTTTTTTTTTTTTTTTTTTTGGGGGGGGGGGGGGGGGGGCATGTGAACAATAAATCTAACCTAAATAAATAAAGAATAAACACGGTGAATAGAGCTCGTGTCCCCCCCCCCCCCCCCCCCCCCCCTTTTTTTTCCCCCTTTTTTTGTAAAAGAAAGATTTTATTTGTCAGGCTACAAGTTTTTACATTTTGACAAGTTGCAGACCAGTGGGGCAGGCCGACCCGCTAGCATTACACAGTGTGGTAGCTGAGTCCCCAAAATAAAGTAATAAACATTTCTTTGCCTCAAGCTGTAATGTACGCATTTAGCATATTCCTGTTTGGTTTGATCAAAAAAAAAAAAAAGAAGCTTGAGAGAGAACTGGGAATAAATACTTGACTGCTAACTGATCGTGCACTGACTAGATGTTTAATTATGTTTTGCCAGTACTTGGTCTACCCTGAACAAGTTGTTAAAAAAAAAACAAAAAAAACCTGCTCCACAAACAAGCAAAAAGAACAAAATGTTTGGGTCAAATTGTCTCTATTTCAGATCACAGAAATTCCCTTTTGAGCATCCAAGTGTCTTGCTGGGTTTCAGTACCAGTTATCCATTAATTGAATGAAATGGGATTCTGTGGACTAGCCTTTCTGTTTGAGATAAGAAAAAAACACACGCTCACTTTACACTAGATCCGGCCGGGAGGGGGGGGGGGGGGGGGGGGTGAAGATGACGCCTCTGACGTAACTCGAACCAACGACCTCCCAGCCTGCGACTCCCGACACGAACCACCGCACTGCGCGAATAAAAAGGTCTAAAGTTCTCATAGACTTTCGACCATAGGGGCAGTGAACAGTCAGAGATTCACCTTGTCTATGGCATGGCATGTTGGAAGGCGGAGCCTATCTTTGGTCTTTCACCGTCTCTAACCTTCTCTAAAGTGAACCGGGTACCCGTTTACTGCTGCGTACAGAGAGGGTTTTCGAGCCGGAAAAAATCCGACCCCATTTGTGGTTCGAACTCAAAGCCGTCGCCTCCGCGGGCAAATGCTCTAACCATTTGACTACGGCACCCTTCTGCAGAGGCTGATCAGACTTTGTGACGTCAGTGTGAGGGCGATCTCCTTAAGGTACTTTGTACAGGCGAAGAGACATTCGACATGCTCGCATGTCCATATCCCGCTCTGCCCCAGACACCAGATTATTCTGAAAAAGAAACCAGGAGACAACTCGCACAAATAAGCCTAAAGCCTTGAAGAATTGGCTACATTCACATTTACTCCCGTAAGAGGAGACAAGCTCTCGACAGAAAGCTCAATAAATAGGTTTTAAAACGGAGTGTGACTGAGGGCGGAAAAATGAAGCAAAATTTATAAAGAGAGGGGGTTAGTTACCGCCAAGGACATAGACCAACAAAGTACAGGACAAGACACAATGCATTTCGACCTCTTGTGTCTTCTTCAGACAAAAAAACAGACAACATTTAGGACGAGAAAAAGAACGAAAAACCACCCAGCTTCTCATGTTCGGTACACCGGTGCAACAAAAA
>JADBJO010031204.1:0-12500 GCA_016801955.1 Conus betulinus | reverse complement strand
ACTAGGCGCGGAGAAAAGCAACCCCAACAAACATTTCAGTGCTTTGCTTCAGCAATGTCTCTTGCGGAACATCGCCAGGGGTTTTCGACTCGTGGGGTATCAATTACCTCTTATTTCCCTTGCCATCTTCAATTTACTTGAAAACAACTGGCACACAGCAGCTAGTTCGAATGCCTGTAAACATTTTAATGAGAAGCACTATATGTATTGGCCTTGGATTTTATGTGCATATATATATATATATATAAATCATATATATGATAGATATATATATATATAATTTTTTAAAATCGACAGGTCTGTTTTCGAGCGCTGGCTCTCCTCAGGATGGTTTTGGGGTGCGTCTACTGCCGGTTATTATATGGCCCAATGTCACTGTTTTACACGTGCGGATTGGCTCTGCACGTGTTTGTTCGGTTTTCAGGTTGTTTAACAGTTCAGGGTGCGTTTGCTGACAACGATTTCCATTTGTGCCTGCAGTTGTTTACTATTTCTACTTTAGTATTTAGTTGACTAAGTGTGGTTTGCATAGTATTAACCATTTTTCTGTTGAACATAGGTTGCATCTTTTTTAAATGTTGTTGTATGGTGATGCCCTTTTTATGATTTTCCAGGATATGTTATAGTTTATTTTTTGTCTTTAAGTCTCCAAATATATTGCTCAGTTCTGTTGGGTTTTGTATTTTTTCTTTGTTGAATGACTGTTTATGGTTTGCGTACCTGGTTTTGAAGTGATTTTCAGTGATCCCTATGTATGTTTCTTTTTCATTTTCTGATGTCACAGTGGCTTGGTATACACTATGTTTGTTTATAGAGCCATATGTTTTGCTTAAGGGCATTGACTGTTCTTTTTTAGTACAATTTGCAGGGTTTTTCTTTCTTCATCCCTTCTTTGCTGTGTTTGCTTTTCATTTTGTTTGGATGAATCAATTATTCATTTTTAAGGTTAGGCAATTTTGCAATGCCTCTTGGTATTCTGCTGCTGCGTTGTTGAATACTCTTTTCATTATGTGACAGATTAGATAATCTCTTGTTTATGCCAGTGGGTATGGTTTTTTTTAGTATATGATGGTGGGATGGTTGCTTTTGATGTTTACATAAATGGGTGTGTCATTCATGAGTTTCTTGTATGGTTTATATATGTGGTTGTTTGAGGTCAAGTGTTTATGTCTAAGTAGTTCACTACCTTTTTTGTTTGCTTCGATGGGTGATTTTTAAGTTTTGGTTTTGGAAAATTTTGCATAGTTCTTTTTTCTTGTTTTCGATGGTTTTCTTGGATTGTTGTTTTTAGCGCGGCGAGGCCGTCGTCTCTTCTGTACAGTCCGACTTGCTTTCCGAGTTTGTTTTGGATGTTGGATAGCCTAAACATCCGAAGGACCAGTTCGCATGTTTTTCGGCACCGTCGTACGATCCCAGTCACATCAAATGTTGAGTTTTTATGAAACATGGATCCAAGAAAACGAATAATATAAAAATAAGGACACGGAGGCTCTCAAAGCCCTGACTGACGAGAACGTTTCTGGCCCTGTTAACTGTGTGTTTTTATTAGCACGGGGGATCGATGGCTTCAGTGACTTGCTCTTCTCTATGGATGGGTGAAGTCTACTAGGATGTGATGACACTGTAGGCTTGGGAGGTTCGTTTTTTGAACCATTGGATACTGGGATGGGGGGGGGATAGGGGGGGGGGGTGTTTGGGGGGGGAGATGTTTTATGTGGGGGAGGATCGGGTGAGATTTGAGGGGTTATTTTGACCCATTCGATTTAATGCGTTTAACCTTCCGTTGGCCCGTCGTTGTTCTCCTCTTTACCGAAGTGGCACTGAGCCCCCAATCCGTGCACATTTTCCCCCTGACACTATACGGCCTGTGGTGAAATATGCTTATTTGGGCTTGTTTCAGGTAAGCCTGATTGGTCATCAAGGACATGCCACGTCAATCAAACGGTTTTTATCACTGTCAGCACAAGCTTGTGCATCATGGTTCAAATGGTAATAGTCGTCCGACATGGAACGTCAAGACTTGCCCATACCGACATTGATTCATCATGATTGGTTTCATTACCATTTAGAAACTAGTGTGTTTCGTGTATGTGGTGTGTGTGTGTGGTGTGTGCTGGTGTTGTTGTGTGGTGTTGTGTGGTGTGAATTTGGTTGCAGATTTTCAATTCATCTATGGCCGGTGAGATGCGCCATGGTGAAAGCACTATGGTGTTTTTGTCCTCTTTTTTTTTTTGTGCATTTGGTTCGAGGAAGAAAACTGCTTTCCAATCTATGGTTTCGTCGTACGAATGTTTTCATCTTTGGCTCTATTAAGTTTTTAGTAAATGTGCGCGGTGTGAAAATGTATATTTTTGTGTTGATTTGTGGTAAAATTGATTGTCCTTGTGTCCATTTTAAAATTCATCAAGCCACAGTGGCTCAACGTGGAGCTATTATCAAGAAGATACCACTTAAAAACTAACCTGCCTAATAAAATTCTTTAAATGCCTCGGACTGTGTGTGTGAGCAACAATCGTGTGTGAAAAATAAGTATGTGTAAAAGCAGCTTTAAACATCGACAGGGTCTGTGTGTCGAGTTGGTCTGGGAGCGCTGATCCTCCTCTCTCCCTTCAGATGGTTTTTGTTGGGTTGTCTACGCCGGTGCCATATGGCCCACATATGAGCCGCAGTATCACTGTTTACACGTGGCGGATTGGCTGCACGTGTTTGTTCGGTTTTCCCAGGTTGTTTAAGTTCGTTTGCGTTTGCTGACAACGCTTCCATTTGTGCTGCAATTGTTTCTATTTCTACTTTAGTATTTAAGTTGGCTACGTGTGTGTTTGCATAGTATTAACCATTTTACTTCCTGTTGAACCTGGTTGCAATCTCTTTAAAATGGGTGTTGTATGGTGATGCCCTTTTTATGATTTTCGTATATCGTATATATCTATATATATATATTATACTATAGCTATATCTATATAATATATATTGTGTGGTGGTGTGTGTGTGTTGGTGTCATATATACATACCTTGAGTTTCTGACATCAATTGCGTTTCCGCTCGTCAGTCAGTGTGGTGTGTGTGTGGTGCGGTGTGCGTGCGTGCGTGCCGTGCTGCGTGCGCGCGTGTAAGCGTCTGGCTAGTCCCTAATCTTCGTGTTTGTACCGTACCCGGACTGTTATGGCAGTGTGCAGGTCTCACGTGTTATCTTGGTGTCTGTGGCTGCGGCCCTGCTACCCGGACCATAGGACAGCCCCTCACCCGCAAGGTATCATTAGCCCACTCATAGGCCATCAAAGACGGTGTGTAGTCCCCGTGTTGACGGTTCCGAACCACTGCGTCCATTCTCTCTCTCCCTTACAGGGGGTCCTTACCCCCTCACACTACAGCCAACGGAGATTTCCTGCACGCCGTTGGTGACAGGGTTCCCCGCTTGATCCCACCACGGGTATTAGTCGTGAGAGAAACAGTTTCACGCTGGAATCTGAGCTTGCGAGCGCCATTCCGGAACAGGCTCCAGGTTTGCACGACACCGGGAGGTGTTGTAGCTGGTTCTCCCCAACCACTGCCCGTGAAGGTTTTTCGTTTTCACGTCACGTTGCTCCAGGCTGGACATTGACATGATGACAACAGTTATACCATAGTACGGTTGGCCTGTTTTATGTCAAAATATAAAGATAATGTACCACCAGTATTGGGGCCCTGTTCATGTCAAAATAAAGATAATGCTACCACGGTTATGGTGCCGGGGTTCAAGAAAATAATCCCATAAACATTATGAGATCAAGTATGATGACCCCTCAATGTCAAAATACGTAAACAGTATATACCACAGTATGGTGGATGTTCATGTCAAAATACGAATTCCTTCGCCAAACGGTAATACCCGACCACGTATGGTGCCTGGTTCTATGTCAAAAAATAAACGATTCAACAGTAGTAATACCACCCGTTCTGGGATCTTCATGGCAAAATAATGACACACAGTATATGCCAGATTGTTGCACTAAGAGTTTACCACGTTCTTCGAAACAGAAAATTTTATGTAACATCGCTGCTTTGCTACCCTAAGTGAACCCTAAAACGAGGTTCTCAAATGCTATATTTTTTAATGGTAAAATGTTTATTGTTGAATGGAAGAGGTTCTTTTCCTGTAGTATTGTTAGTGGGTGAAGTTGATCATCGCAGAAACTACTCCAAAGAACTTTAAGTTCTTCTTGTCCCAAGTGTTTCAATGTATGTAAAGTGACCATTGTATGCCTCATACTTGAAGCTGGATGTCACTTTGTCAAGTCCTGCCCCCTAAGGTAAAGTGTTTTAGGACAGTTGTTTTAATGCAAACCTCAAGGTTGATTAAATATTTGAATTTTAAGATGTTTCGCGGTATAAGTCGTATGTTTAATGTAAAGGTGTTTTTAGTCCCAATTTCAACAAACAAGTGTTTTCAGTTTGGGATACAGTCAGTGTTAAAAGATACGTTTCGTTGGTCAGTATCATTTTATGTAAAAAGAATGTTTCTTTTAAAGTTGTTTTAATTGTAAAGGCCCCATTGTATAGTAAGATGTTTTATCTATAGTGTTTAATGTGTAGGGGTGGGGGGATTGTATAGTTGGCTTGAAAGATGTTTATGGGTCAGTATGTTGAATGTAAAGATGTTTGTATACAGTGGGGTTTTATGTTGGAATGTAAGTGCATTTGTATAGTCAATTTTAAAAGGTTCGACCCGGCCCGCGTCAGTATTTTTTTTTTACGCAGGTTTGTGAAGGGAGTTATGGATACTAACCGTAAGTGTTTTCTCGTATACAGTATATCTCATAGCGGACACGGGTTATCGTGCCCGTCAGGGAATATAAAATAGCGGTGGTTGTGTGTGTGTTGTTGTTGTTGTTGTGTTGTTTTTTAAATAAAAGACAAATGGTACAATATGAATACCAAAAAGCAAAGTGCAAAAGTATCGAATATATGATAGTAGTACACAACAGTTTTCTTCGCAACTTGCAAAAATTTTTCTTGTTTTCGTTCGACGCGCTTAATTTTTTGTGTTCTTGTTCTTCTTCTCCCTCCCCCCACCCCTGTCCCTCTCTGGTCTACTCTTCCTCCTGTTCTTGTTCTTGCTTTTCCATTCTTCTCCTTCTTCGTCAGCGGTCCGGCCGTGCTTCTGTGTATTTTGGTCAAGTCCGGTGGGTTGTGGGTGAAATCCGCCGCCCTGCCTACCCCAGCAAATGGCCAGGTACTCCACCAGCTTTCGCCATCAAGTCCACAGCAATGGGCCAGTTCATTGTTTCCGTCCAGGAGTGCCAAAAAACAGGACCACGGACTAGTGTCTGTTTGCACCAGTGCACGTGACATTGCGCCGTGTGAGAAGCCAGTCCGATCTTAAAGCTCTGCGAGAGATGCGATGAGAAGGCACCATGCTGCTGTTCTCAGTCAGAAGATAGTGGACGGTGGTGCACCTTTGTGCACATCCTCCTCTGCACAGACCGTTGTTCGTCACGGGTTTTCCTGAAGCGGCTTTCACGGACGGTCCTTTGACCCGCTCCCTTGTGACCCCCGTTGCGTGGGCAGTTTGTTCCTGTCTGATGCCGAGCCTGGAGGAGAGTCTCTGCTAGTCCACAACATGCATATACACCACAGTAGGAGCGGGGAACACCCCCATGCCCCTACACCGTTTGTTATGGATCCCAACGTGTTCGAAGCTCCCTTCTGGTGTCTTGGAGGATTGGGTTTGTATGGATGGGCTGGACATACTCATGGACGGATACCCCCCAGCTCAGCAATCGTGTGGTTGTGAAGGAAGAGCGTTTGTAACAGTATGATGATAAATCCCCATACGAAACAGGGCAAGTCAGTTTCGTCTTATGAAGACGACACCTTGTTAGATTAACACCAATGGACCTTGCCTTACACCCAAAAAAAAAATGACATGTGTCAAAGCCTTGCTTAAGGATTCTTTGTATTTAAAGACGCGCGGGTAAGTTGGTTACGTAGACTGTTTTGAGAATTTTTCATTGGGTCTAAAGTTGATTCTCCTCGTTTTCTTTCATATGGCCCTCAAGGTACAAGCCAAGTGGTTCCTAGAAGAAAGATTTCAAATCAAAGGAATGGGACTATTTTGGGTAACCATCTAGTGCCAAAAATAGGGTCTACGGGTGACTGCGAAGCCCGGAAAATATGTGTCAACTGAGGGGAAGGAGCATGTATTGGAAAGATTTGGCCATTTTACATCGGTTTTAAAAACCACCACAAACATGAGAAATAAGTGGCGGGGGAGTTGTTCTTTTAATCACTTATCAGTTTCAGCATTAAATGCTGGCTCAAGCTTATGGTAGGCCTCAGAACACTATTAACGTGGATTAAATAGGTTTTAGTGCCAAAAATCCTAGTTGGGTGTGTTGCCACCTCATTAAAAAAAAAAAAAAAAAAAAAAAAAAAAAAGTCTGAAAAAAAAAAGTCGGGAGGCAACCTAAACACTTTAAAGGGTGCCGGTAATAAAACAGGGGTAATTGCCCTTGCAATACCTGTACCCTAGAATTCGTGTGATTCCGTGAACACGTCCAATCGTTACCGTTTGTAAACCATGTGCTGCAGTGACTTGGCCAGGTACTCACAGTCCGTGGGTTCTTATGCATGACCTCCGGGATGTGGCTTCTTGACCTCATTCCTCAGCTGGTCACCATTACATTTGCTTCAGCCAATATCCTGCACATGGCGTCCACATGACCACACCAGGGTTTATGTGCCCTTGACCTTGATCCTAGAAACCAAACCCACACCACACCCAAACACACCACACACACCACACACAACACACACACACCACACACACACACACACACAATGCGCAGAGTTGTTTGTTACCTTAATTCGTTAGTTTTAATTCTTGTGTTTAGTTTAAAAGTAGTCAATAAAAACAAATCATATTCTAACACGCCACCAATTAATACAAATGTACAGCTTGATGTTGTGGGGTTTAAGCACCTAAATGTGTTTAGGGCTACGGTATGCAAACAGCCATCATTGTTGACTCGCCAGATAATGCATGGTAGGTGAGAATCAGTTTTTAAAGAAAAAAAAAGAAAGAAAGAAGACGAATAAAAATAAACAATAGGAGGATGGAGGTTTCACTAAATGAACCAAAAAACTGGCAAACCACACACATATGATGTTCTCAAAACAACGTGAAAATTGAGACATGAGAAGGAATTCTAACGGTGTACACACACACACACACACACACCGCACGCACGCAGGCACCGCACAGCACGCACGCACCCACGCACGCACGCACGCACACGCACACACACTCACGTATCCACCGCACGCACGCACACACATACACACACCACACAACACACACACACACACACACACACACACACGCACACACGCACGCACGCACGCACACACACACACACGCACGCACGCACGCACGCAACGCACCCACGCACGCAGCACGCGCACACACAACACACACACACACACACAAACACACAAACCACACACATTGTGAATCTCATTTTTGAAGTAAGTTAAGTTTGTAGCCTCTGTTCTTTTGTGCAATTGTTCGTTTTTTTGTTTTTGTACGAGTGGTTTATGCAGCAAGTAAAAGTCAGAGCCCTAAACATTGGAACACAAACAAACAAGACGCTTGTTCAATGCAAAAACAAAAATTTTTATCAGAAAGAATAAAAATAGATAAATAAAACAGCAAGCTTATTTGATGGGGATGCCTCTTCCGATTCAACATACACAGGACACACCTACTCATTCTCCTGCTTGAAATTAATTGCTCAGGCCCCCTCAGAGAACGGGGCTAAACGTCCTTTTCGTATAATCACGGAGACGAGAGAGAGTCCCTAATCAGATACCAGAGATGAGAGAGAGAGAGATCGAGAGAGAGAGAGAGAGATAGAGCAGAGAGAGAGAGAGGAGAGAAGAGAGAATTGATAAATAAATGAAGCCTTCGTTTTCTAAAGGTTGAGATTAGTCTTTCAACATCAATATAATTTTACCGTTGTGGAGCTGCTTACTTTTTGTTTGAAAAAAAAAATGAGAGAGAGAGAAGAGAAGAGAGAAAGAGAGGGAAGAGAGGACACGGAGTAAGAGGGGGAGGAAAAAGAAAGGAGGAGGGGACGAGGGACGGAAGGGAGACTGACCAGAGAAAGCATCGATGACCTACCCGTGGACTCTTCAGGCCATGGATCATATTCAGAGCAAGGTCTGTAGTTCTTCTGACCCTGCACACCACACACACACACACACCCACACACACACACCACACACACACACCCACACACACACACCACACAACACACCACACACACACACACACACACATACACAACAAAACACACACACACACACACACACACACACACACACACACACACACACACACACACACATACACACAAACACATGCGAATTGTTTGACGGTTTTAGATGTGGATCAATCATTTGACTGCATGGATTGACTTATAGATTCACATGTATATGCCAACGTACATGACACATGGAACATCTAATAGTTATAGAACGTGTATAAAAAGCGATATTACCACAGGTATCGTCTGAGTTTCTACGCGACTTGCAATGAGCCACACAAAACACGAATACATGACAGTTTAACACGATGCGAGGATTTAACACCCGCGCACAACGAATACATGAGCCATAGAGTAAACGTTTATAAAGTTGAACACGTTCCACATTCCTACATTGCGCATAACGCGCGCACCACATTGAGAGAGCCACAGAGAGACACACACAGGGGAGGAGAGGAGAGAGGCGCGGGGAGACACGGGGGATGAGGCAGGAGAGCAGAGAGAGGAGGTGGAGTGTGAGTAGGGCGAGAGAGGAGGGTAAGACGGAGGCCCCAGAGGAAGGGAGAGGATCGAGGGGATTCGCCGAGAGATTCATCCTTGAGAGTGTGACACTGGGGACGAGAGGATGAGAGATGAGAGATGATATCACACACACAAACAAAAACAACACATACACACACACGCGCGTCGCACGCTACTTTCGCACGCACGCAGAGGCACACAGGACGGCACCACAGACAGAGGAAGAAAGAAGAAGAAACACGAGCCGACAGACAGAACAAACAGACAGGAGACAGACAGCGCAGGGGGGGAGCGACGGTTGTTGTTACCATGTAGCGCTCCATAGAGTCCATTGAGGGGTGAGTTCCAGGGACAGCCCAGGTTGAAGTGTTTTGTGGATGCGTCCCGGTATCGACCCCCACGACATTGGCGTGATACTTCCATGCATGACCGCTGTGCCAAACGGGAAAAGGACTTCTTCGATGTCTCACCTCTGCCCCCACAAGGCTGTATAATTATCGTCGTCATCGTCCATCGTCATCGTTCCTCTAGTCATCGTCATCATCCTCGTCATCATCAATAGTAATTCGGTCATCATTACATCGTCTCATTCAGATCATTTATCGTCGTCGTCGCCGTCGTCGTTATGTCGTTGCCGCGTGTCGTCATCCCATCAGCATAGTAATATATCGCAGGATCAAATCTATTATCATCATCATCATCATCATCATCATACGTCGGCGTCGGCGCGTTGTCGTCGCGTCGTGCTCATTACGTTATTCATAACATAGCTCGTCGTCGTCGTTGTTTTTCTATCGTAGTCAGCCATGTCGTCGGGGTATAGGTCGTCGCGCATCTCGTGGTAAATCATGCTAATCGTCATCGTTATGCTTCTATACGCTGACCGCCCTCTTCTGCAGGCGTGTGTTGTTGTGTTCTCCAAATTATCGTTCTATTTCTCACGGGGCATTGTTGAGGTGCTATTGCACCCCCCAGGCCCCCCCCCCCCCCCCAACATCCACCCACACCAACCCCCCAACCCCCCACCCCCCCCCCCCCCCCTCCCACAAAAACACAAAAGTTTGTGGCTGTTACGATAAGAGCATCATTTAACACGTTAAAACAACATACAGGAACAACTAAGAACACATCACAGGAATGTAGTCGCTCTCTCTATCTCTCTTACTTCTATCTTCTCTCTCTTCCCCTCTCTCTCGCTTCTCTCTCAAGACTTCAATAAATCAACAACAACGTACAAGACTGCACACACAAAACACCATATTACATACCTTGGACACCAGGAGGAAGAAACAATTAAACAAGCATTGTTTTGACAACTAAACAGATGGTCAGAATGAACATCAAACGTCTTGACAATGTTCGAAACACTCGCGTGTCCGTTATTTACAATAATCCACCAATAATTGTAACGTCTGACCGACCAATATATTCGCGTTTGACATAACGTCGCAATGGTCAATAATTAGAAGTATCGCGACGTTATACAACCTCGATGCGTGCAAAGCACATCATTGTCTTGATCAATTGTCCAGAAGGTTGTCGCTCTGAAAAAGAAATAATACTAAATCAAGCCACGATTAAATTTGGACACACACCGACAACACACACACCCACACCACAACACACACACACACACGTACGCACAAACACGCGCGCCAACGCACGACACAACACACATTTGTGCAAACACACGCCACACACACACTTGACACACACACGACACCAAATACGTCACACACACACACACACACACACCACATGCGCGCGACGCCACACGACGACTGACGCTTAAGAGGTGACACAGGTGATTACACAGACTCACTGTGTTTACACCACATGAGTCGACCACACTGACAGAGAACACAGTGTTTGTGGACTCAAAACGTTTACTTATGCTAGCGTAATTTGAAGTTAAAGCTGGTTCAAAATGGTTCACACAAAGCTGCATGACTTTATTCACTTCATCATCCACCACTATCAAACCTACTATAATAAACAATTAAGTAGGTAACTCTTGCTCCCTTATAAAATAAATGCCCGCTCATAACTCCACAACGAAACACTTCTTCGATCACCGAAACGCCTAGCAGAATTGACAACACAGAACACACAGAAGAAACAAGGAGACATCCCCAGAAAGGACGTTCCAAGGCATTGCCCATTTACCCTGTGCATACACACCTACACTAGCAACGAAAACTGGAAGAAACGCACAAGCAAAAATCAACATTGACGCAAGCCTGGCACAGCATTCACCTTTATCGTGAATGATATGTCAAAACTAATCACAAGGTGAACAGTAACAACACTAGGACTCATCAGTTTGATTGGTATGAAGGGAATCCTCAACTGAAAATGGACCAACCAGTAGGGGATAACAAACTGCTCTGGTGAGTACAAAATACAGGTAAACATATGATAAAAAAATACAATTTAATCCATTGTGCTTATAGCCACCAACCAACACCATAGGTCCATACTTAGGGCGTGTAACACAACGGACACAAACAAAGCACTGACAAAATATGACCCTCAGCAGTACCAGTAGGAAAGTAAGTACGGGCTAAGTCGGTTGGATCGAAGCTTAGCCTCACCCGATAACTTACTGAAAGCAAGTTCATTTTATCCACCCAAACAACCTCTGCCTGTGTCTCAGGACTGAGGATATAACAAAGCCGTATATCGAACGATTTTGTCATCTTTCTTCGTACCACCGCCATGGTCGGTTGCGTTACCGAAGTGGCAAAACCAAACCAAAAGCCAACCAAACACGCTACGCATACAACAAACATGGCTGCACTATCCACTGACTGGATATGTTGATGTTGGACTTCCGGATCTGATCAATCACGGGAATGGGAGTATACGGTGCCGTGGGGAGCGGAAGTCGATTGACCGCCACTCATTCCGCTCACAGCGGCTTCATATACAGAAATGGGTGTTTGGTTGGGCCCTTGAAGTAGAATGCGTGTGGTCTGTGACGTCTGGACACCCAGGACAGGACAGATGCGTGATAGGGACGGGGACCACCGACAAAGTAAGACAGGATTTGAAACCACAGGACATCACCGGCCACATACAGCAAAATAAGGATCACCTCCTCAGGGACAGACAACCATCACTATGACATTGCCACACATACAGTTCATCGGTTTAGAGACATTTATAGCCCGCCACAACGTATTTATCACGCCCCAGACCTGCACAAACAGGAAGTAACATCACACACACACAACACACACACACCCACACACCACACACACACAACCACCCACACACACCACAAGAGACGAGAGCGAGAGAGAGGAGGAGAGAGAGAGAGAGAGAGAGAGAGAGAGAGAGGCGTCATCTTTCAATAGGACAAATGATAATAATACGGCACCAACAGTGTATCGTGCTACAGATAGATGGCAAACACACAAGCATGGTCATGTACAGATACATTCACACCAGATAACCATGTATATAGAGGCACAGATCATGCAGACATAAGACATGTATCACGTCACTGATTTAATAGAAACATGATACTTAACGTCACAGATTCACAGAAATGGTTACATAGCGGGAAAAAGGCACATAGACTTCATGTCGCTGTCACTACAGGATCGACCACTGCCACACATACCACAGGACGGTGTGTCACGCAGTAACATTTACGTTTATCATATA
>JADBJO010031203.1:10000-17008 GCA_016801955.1 Conus betulinus | reverse complement strand
CACTGCACGCCATACGCGCGCGCGCGCTCACCACCACACACACCACACGCACACAACACACCACTACACACACCTGAACACACACCCACACACAACGCCCACACACCGCACCCGCACCTCCCCACACCCATAGAGGACACCTCAGTACATCCCATCCTCCACCACCTACACCCACATCCACCCCACCCCATCCACCAGCCCTGCTCCCTACCCTTCGCCCCCCTCCTCCTCCCCTTTCCTCTTTCTCCATCACCCCCTCTCCTCCCATCTCGCGCTCGCTTCCTTCTCCGTTTCCTCCTGATCACCACCCTATCCCCGCTAAACCATCCTCCCCTCCCTCCCCCTTCCGTCCCTCCCCCCTCTTCCCATTTACCCTCCTTTTTTCTTTTTTTTTTCTTAACTTTTCGCTCGTGATGCAAATGCTACCTACACGCTTCCTTCCTCCTCCATCCTAACTGCGCGCCACACAGCTCTTCTCTATCTGCCGGTCTGCGCGCCTCCCTCCTCTCGCATACCCCCTCCACCACCCAGACCCTCTCGCTCATCTCTCTCACTCGCTCCTTCCTTCCTCCTCATTAACAGATGGTAATCTGCCTAGCGAAGAGTAGAGCAGAGCGAGAGAGAGAGAGATGCGAGAGATCGAAGAGATAGTAGAAGAGAGAGAGACGTGAAATAATGAAAGCACAGTGATACGAGGAGAGAGTAGAAGACAGAGATGAGAGTAAGTAGAGGGATGTAGAATGCAGAGAGAGAGAAGAGAGCTGAGAAGAGAGAGCGGAGATGAAGACTGGATCGATGCTTAGCGTAGGAGAGATGACTCGCAGAGTGGTATGGATAACTCAAGTTATCGAGAGCAACTTTGTCTCAATCGCTCTACCGAGAGACTCGCCCTCTCGCTTTCGATCGTCTACTTTCCCTCTCTCTCCTTCAAAGAGAACGCCCTCCCTCCGACTCCTCCCTCCGCTCTTTCTAGGGGCTCTCTTCCTCCTACTAGCCGGTCAGTTCCACAAAATATTTTCCAATGAAGCCCGTAGCTAGGAGGCTAGGCGACGACCTAATCGTTACAGTAGTCAAGTGTGGGGTGTTTGGATGTTATGGAGATTACAGAAGAGGGTTTTTCGAGGGTAGCGGCCGGGAGACCTTGGGTGGTGGAGGTAGGGGAAAGGTGGATGGCATTGGATCGGTGTGTTGGGGGGTGAGGGAGAGGGAAAGTGGGTGGAGGGTTGTTGGTGGTTGTTCAAAGGGAGTGCAGAGAATGGAGGGTGGTCGTCACAGAAGAAGAAGAAGAGCAGACATACGTAAGCCTACACATCCACCACGTTGAGGTAGATTTTATGAGGGAGGAGGGAGGGGGGGTTGGAGAGGGGTTACTGTTCAAAGTGAACATGAGGTGACAGGAATTGAGCGGAGTGGGGAGGGGGGTGAAGAGGGTAGTAGAGAGATCTCGTGAGGAGGAGGAGGGAGATAGGGAGGGGGGGGAGATGTTATGGATTTTCTTTTTTCGGTTTCAAAGTTACGTAGGGCCAGAATAGCGGGAGGGACGGGGGGGGGGGGTAGGTGGGGGGTATGCACTAACAAACTACTGAAATACGGTGTTTAGAAACGCAACCATGTTTGAGGTGGGTTGTTTTTCTTTTGTTCTTTTTTCTTTTTTTTTTTTTCTTTTTTCTGTTGGTTGTTGTTGTTTTTTAATTCGTTTCTCCTGACTTTTGCTGTTACAGACTATGTTTCGGGTACTACTTTACTATATACCAGGTACTACGGTCTACTTACTACGACTATACGTAACTATAAAACGGGGGGGGGCCCTCCCCCCCATCCCCCCCCCCCCCATCCCTTTACTAACCCCCCCCCCTTGCCCGTCAATTATCCGATCGCCTCTTTTGTTTACGTCTCGTCGTGCTCTCTTTTGCTGCCTTTTTCTGCCTCCCCGCAACACTACCCACCCTCCGCCGCCCACGGCACCCTGCGCTCCCACTCGGCTGCGCCGCAACGTCCCCCCCCCCTCTCCAGCGTACCCACCGCGTACCCGATCCCACACCTTCCCTGTCTCATAGTCAATACGGTCCGGTTCTTACCCTTCTCTGTTCTGGTCTGTTTGTCTGTTCTGTCGCGTCCACTCTCTTTCTCTCTCGCCTGTTCCTCACCTCTCGGCTCGCTCTTCCTGTGCTTTGGTCTTTCTCACTCCATCTCCAAGCTCTTCCCTCCTCCCTCCCCTCCCTCTCTCTCTCCTCGTCTCTTCGCCTCTCCTCTCTTTCCCCCCGTCCCTCCCTCTGCTCCCCCTCATCCTCTTCTCCTCCTCTTCTCTCTCCCTCCCTCCTCCCTTCTCCTCTCCCTCCTCCACTCTCTCCTCATCCATAACTCCCCTCCACCTCCTTACCTCATCTCCCGCCTCTCCTCTCCCTCTCTCGCTCCCTCTCGCTCTCTCATCCCGCTCTCTCTCTCTACTCTCTCCTCAGCTCTCGCCCGCCCTCTCTCTCTTCTCGGTCTAACTCCGTAGGTTATCCGTGTCCCAGTCATAGGTTCTATATAACTATCTATCTCATGTTGTGGTTTTGTTTGTATGCTTGTGTTGATTTGTCCTTTGAATTTCTCTCTCTCTCGAAATCTTCCCTCTGCCTCTCCACCGGTCAATCCTCTCCGGGAACGTCGCTCTTCTCGATCTTTTTCGTCTTTCTCTAATCCTTCTATTCTCTCTCTCTCATCTCTATCTATCAAAAATCTAGATCTCTCTCACATCCACCCTCGCTCTCTCATCTCTCTCTCCTCTCTCTCCATCCTCCCTCTCTCCTCGCTCGGGGTGTCGTCCTCGAAGTAATTCCTCGTCTCCCTCTATGTCTCTGTGTCCAGAGGTCCCGATCAAGTTCTTTATGCTATCGTTTATGTCGTTGGGTTTTGGTGTTGTAACTTTGTTTGATTTGTCATTTGTGTGTGTCTCTTGTCGGTGTCTGGCACACAGCGGCACGGTGCACTTGCGGGTGTCTGTGCGGGGGGGTGCCTCTCTCTCGAAAAATCTCTCTGCTCTCATCGGGGGTCTCGGGCTCGCTCTGCTCTCCGCCTCTACTCGCTGACGCGCACGACGCACGCACACAGACTCAACACGCACACACAGCACATACAGCGCGCCAGCCACGCAACGCACGACGCGCACCACAGCTCTCCACCCACAAACCCACACATCACACACACACCACACACACACACACACGACCACACACAAAATCACATCACTCACCTCACTCAACTCAAACACCCACAGAAAACAAGGGGAAAGGACCAAGGTGATGGAGGGGGGGGGGGGTGAGGGGGGGGGGGGGGTTGGGAGGGGGGGGAAAAGGGATTGTCAGACAAAGGGAAACAACTTGAGAAGAACAGGAAGAGCTGACGATCGCCAAGTGAATGATGGGGTAAGTCGTGTATGGTAGAAGAATTATTGACCAGGGGCGGGGGGTGGGGGGGGGGGGGTAGGGGAGGAAAGCGGGTGGGCAGGGAGTGGTGCTCCTGATGGGGGTGGAGGAGGGGGTATGGAGGGATAAGGGGGAGGGGGGATGGGGGAGGATGGATGGCGAGAGGGACTAATTCTGTTACAAGACACCACCTCATGTTTTCAGCGAAGGGGGGAGGGCGGGAGGAATTCGCTCAGCGCTTGTTACTTAGTCTGATGCCGGCCTTTTACTTTTCTCTCTTCTCTGCCAGAAGGCTGGTGTGTGTGTGTGTGTGTGTGTGTGTGTGTGTGTGTTGTGTGTGTGTGTGTGTTGTATTGTTTTTGTGTGTGTGTGTGTGTGTGTGTGTGTGTGTGTGTGTGTGTGTGTGTGTGTGTGTGGTGTGTGTGGCTGTGTTGTGTGTGTGTTGTATGTGTGGTGTGTGTGTGTGTGTGTGTGTGTGTGTGTGTTGTGTGTGTGGTGTGTGTGTGTGAGACCACGAGAGAGAGGGAGCGAGAGGGGATGGAGAGAGAGAGACGGATTAGTTTGTCTTATTCATGTATAGGGCCATTGGCCCCTCATGAAGGAGGTGCATGTAAACAAAAATGGTAGATTAATGAAAGAGAGAGAGAGAGAGAGAGAGAGAGGAGAGAGAGAGAGAGAAGAGGAGAGAATGGGGACATGGGGAGAGATGAGAATGAGAAAAGCTATAGAATAAGACAGACAAGCAGACCAGACAAACAGAGACAGAGAGATGTCTCTCTATGTAACGTAAAGCGAGACTGCACATTCTGATCTGGAAAAAAAAAAAAAAAGAAAAAGAAAATTCAGTTCCTATTCTTCCTAACACTCTACACACCAAAAGTTCATTACTGAGTGATTCCAGTCTCTTCCAGACTCTTCCACATTTTCACAGCACAACGACGGAATGAAGGAACAGCAGTCAATGCTTTATATCTGATGCCACCTCCCTGAAGGAATGGATGACTGAGTTTAAACGTCTTCACGGCACGGCTTTTGGGGGGACACGAATTGACACGAATGAAGCGACGCTGTCTGTCTGTGTTGGTACTAGAAGAACTCCACACCCACACCCACCCCACCCACCCACCACCCACCCCCTCCTACTAGCCAGCTGTAGGCGCTGGTCGAGTGGTCAGAATGCTGTTAAGATATTATTGGACCGAGGATCCCGGATTCGAATCCCATTTAAGGGACTTGTTGTTGTTGTTTGTTTGTTCTCGTGTCAGTATTGTTCCAGAGTGGTACTAGTAACACACAACACACACACACACACAAACACACACACACACACACACACACACACCACACCGCCCGCCTCCTACTCACCTCAACCACACTCCCTCCCCCCTCCCTACCTCCCTCCCCTCTTAACCCCCCCCCCCCTCCCCCTTCTCTCGGGTAAGTTTTTTTTTTTTTCCCACACCACCCTCCCTCCCCCTCTCCTCCCTACTCCCACTCCCTTCCTTCCACCCCCTCCCACTCCCACTACCCGCCCACCCCCCCCCCCTCCCCACGCTCATACTCGCACTTCGCTTCCAGATCCAGCTGTACCTCTCTCTCCCCCTCCCCCCTCCCCCCCCCCCCCCCTCCCCAGGTTTTCAATTGTCATGCTCAGCTGCCGTGACCAATGCGAACTACCGTCGTCGTCTTAGACTCAAAGTCAGCTGGTATGTTGTGTGTGTGTGTGTGTGTTTGTGTGTGTGTGTGTGTTGTGTTGGGTGTCCAAGTATTGTCGTGTTACGTGATTTTGCCCCTTGTGGTTCTCTCCCGTCCTATCCTTACCTTGAGGGAGAGGGAAGGAGTAGGGTTCTCTGAACGGAAGTTCTTGATTACTAAGATTGCCATGCACACGCGTGAGGTTTACGGGTGGAGAGAGAGAGAGAGAGAGAGAGAGAGAGAGAGGGAGGGAGGTGAGGGAGAGATAGGGGGAGGGCAGGTAGGTTTGCAAGGACACCGACACTCTTGAGAAACCGAGACAGAGAGAGAGGGGGGGGTGAATCTGTAAGTAAACGGGAGAGAGAGGACTCCTGAGAGATAGAAACAGAAGAAAGGATGGGAGAGAGAGAGGGAGAGAGAGATAGAGAGAGAGAGAGAGGAGAGAGGAGACGAGAGAGAGAGCGACAAGAGACAGACAGGACACCAGAGACAGACAGAGACAGGGACAGAGATGAGGAGAAAAGAATAAAGAGAGACAGAGGGGGGGGGTGGAGAGTGAGGCAGGTAGGTTTGCAAGAGAGGACAGACCCTCTCTTGAGAAACCGAGACAGAGAGAGGGGCAGATCTGCAAGTAGGGAGAAAGAGACTCTGAGAGAGACAGAAGGAAGGATGGGGAGAGAGGGGGAGGGAAGTGGAAAGGAGAGAGCGACAGAGACAGAGCGAGAGAGAGAGAGAGAGAGAGAGAGAGAGAGAGGAGAGAGAGAGAGAGAGAGAATTTCAGCCTGATAAAGTATCATAAAGCACAGGAACTCTTTCTGATGGTTAGTTTTCACATCTGATGTCATCCTGATGTCATGTGAATTTTTAAGGCGTCAGAGGAAAAAGGAGGAGGAAAGGGAGTTGAAAAGTAGACGAGAGAGAGAGGGGAGGAGAGAGAGAGGAGAGAGAGAGAGCGAGAGAGAGAGGAGAGAGAGAGAGAGAGAGAGCACATGATTCATAAAAGGACCTGCGTTATACAGAGATAGAGAGCATAAATCATATAAAAAGATATCAATCATAACTCTGTATGACGAATGGTTTACAACAACGACAACAACAACAACACAACAACAACACACAACAACATGAACCTCAAGGTGAATAGTGTTCTAGAGCAAAAGAAACGCCCAAAAGGTGAATGAGGACTGGAGAGGGGGGAAGAGGATTGGGAGGGGGGAGGGGCGAGGGCGGAAGGGGAGGGGAGTTAGGGGTGGAAGCAGACCTTCAGAGGGAGAAAAAATGCACTAACAAGCACATCCGCCGCCCCCTGTCCTCTAACTAACCACCAACACGACCGATAACTCCTGCCGGCGGCCCATTAGCCGCAGCTAAAGGCCGCCGCACACGCGCGCGCGCGCGCACACACACCACACACACACACACACACACACACACACACACACACACACACGTACACACACCCGCGCACACACACACACACACACACACACACACACACACACACACACACACACACACACATGTGCGCGCGCGCTTCAGCCGTGTTGATAGTGGAAAGGGCGCCGTGCGTTGTCTCCCTTATCGTCAGGGAAGGGGAGTGGGGGAGGGGGGTGGGTGGGGGAGAAACATGAAGGTCCTGTCACACTGCAATAAAACAGCTCTGTCCCCGCCTGGTCCACTCTGATAGCCTTTACCCCGGGGAGGGGAGGGAGCGCAGGGGAACAGGTTGTGGTCAACAAGCGCTGCCGGCCCGCTGTATGGGTTGCTCGGTGAGACTAGACGGTAAAAAGACTTTCTACAGAACTGAGGAACAAATGAGTCCGTAGTAGTAGTAGTAGTAGTAGTAGTAGTAGTAGTAGTAGTCGTAGTAGTAGTAGTAGTAGTCAGAATCATCATCATCATCATC
>JADBJO010031203.1:0-5000 GCA_016801955.1 Conus betulinus | reverse complement strand
CGTGAATTAAAACGACAAAGTGACAAAGCTTGAAGGCGGAGGGAGACTCGTGAATTAAAACGACAAAGTGACCTAGCTTGAAGGTGGAGGGAGACTCATGAATTAAAATGACAACGTGACCTAGCTGGCAGGTGGAGGAAGACTCGTGAATTAAGTCGTCAGAACACGAAACCTGCTCTGGCTTTCTCTTCTTTCTTCTTCTCGGGAGAAGAGACATGGTGATAGGAGAACCTTGCTTTGGAAGAAGGAGGTGTGGGACGGTAGCAGGAGGGGGGGGGGGGGGGGGGGGGGGGGGGGGGGGGGGGGGGGGGGGGGGGTCAGTTCAGGAGGTGGAGGGAGGGAGGTGGGACTGTAAGAAAACCTTGCTTGGGGAGGGGAGGAGTGGGAGGGAAGAAGGGTTTGAGGGTAGGAGGAAGAGAAGGTTGGGGGGGGGGGGGGGAGGGGGTGGAGGTGTAGGCAAAATGAAAGGGAAAAAAAATGGTGTAGATCAGTATTTCAGTATGCTGCTCTTTATAAATCCGCCGTCCTTTCCCGCACCCCCCCCCCCCCCCCTCCTCTCCCACACCCCCACCCCCTCCTTTTCACCAGCGTAGAGAAGGTCAGTCATCTCACCACAGCAGGCAGGCCTAACCAGCAACGGACAGCTGTTTCAGTCAGCGAAGAGATCATCAGGCGTGCTGTGACTGACTTCGGCCCGTACGAGCCGTGGGGATGGCTGGCTGCCGTCGGCTGAAGAGGAGCGCTCCCACTATAAACAAAGAGGCCGCCGACTCGCTCCCCGTGACTACGGGTGGACGGGTACATTTTGCAGGTGCAAGGCATGTTTCTGAAAGATAACACACGGCTCCGTGAAAACCAGTGAAAGGAAAAGGAAAGCAACGTTTGAAAACGAAGTATTAAACTTTTCATAGGTGTGTGTGTGTGTGTGTGTGTGTGTGTGTGTGGATGGATGTATAGATGCGTGTGTGTGTGTGTGTGTGTGTGTGTGTGTGTGTGTGTGTGAATGGATATTGAATGTATAGATGGCCAGATGTGTTTGATGATGTGTATGAATGTATATATGTGTGCATGCATGTGTGTACGTGTGGATGGATGGATGGATGCATGCATGCATATATGAAGTGTGTATGCACATTATTATGGATGTGTGATTGCATGGATATCAGTATGTTTGTGTGATGTATGCCTGTCTGAATGTGTGTATGTACGTGGGTGTGTTTGGGTGTATTGTGCATGTATGTATATTTGAATGTATCTTTGTGTGTGTATGTATGCACGTATGGCTGCATGTAAGTATGAATGTATTCATGTATGTTTTTGTTTTAAACAAGTTTTATTTTCAGTAAACACTGACAAATACAATCAATACAGAACAGGAAACACAAAAGCAAAGCTTAATTGAAGTGTCACCTGCTTAGGAGGGTCACAACAATGAGTAACAATGAGTCATGTGAAGTAGATACAGTTATTATAATGAGCATAAATTAGGAAGCGAATGGACAATGTGATGTGATAATCATGTGATGTGTGTATGTTTTTTGTATGTATAAATGTATGCATGCGTGCATGCATGCCTGTATATATGTGTATGTATTATATAATATGCATTATGTATGTTAGTATTTTTGGATGCGTGTGTGTGTGTTATCGTGCGTACATACGTGCGTGTGTGTAAGCATACGTGCTTGCGTCTGTGTGTGTGTGTGTGTGTGTGAGGGGAAGGAACTTTCGTTAAAAAGAGGACAGGATTAAAGGTGGGGCGAAGGACCATTCGGCTGTATGGGCGAGGGGCATTTCGGCTCTGTGAGGCGCGGGGCATTTCAGCTCTATGAGGCGAGGGGCATTTTGGCTCTGTGGGGCGAGGGCATTTCGACTCTATGGGGCGAGGGGCATTTCGGTTCTTAGGGGTAAGGGGCATATTGGCATTATGGGGCGAGGGGCCTTTTGAATCTATGGGGTAAGGGGAATTTCGGCTCTATGGGGCGCGGGGCATTTCGGCTTTATGGGGCGTGGGGCATTTCGGTTCTATGGGGCGAGGGGCATTTTTCGAATCTATGGGGAGAGGGGAATTTCGGCTCTATGGAGCGTGGGGCATTTCGGTTTTATGGGGCGCGGGGCATTTCGGTTCTATGGGGCGAGGAGCATTTTCGGCTCTATGGGGCGATGGCATTTCGGCTGTATGGGGCGAGGAGCATTTTGGCTATGTCACGTGAACGGCTATTGTTCCTTGCCGGGACCGGGAGTTACAGAGGACAGAGGGGGGGGGGGGGGGGGGGAGAAGAGCGAGACAGGGGGTGGGGCGAGAAGAATGGACAAGATGAAAGAAAAACTCAGCTCTCTCCTCTCTCTCTCTTCTCGGTTTCTCTCTGTGTGTGTGTGTGTGTGTGTGTGTGTGTGTGTGTGTGTGCTCTCTCCTCTCTCTCTCTCTCTGTTTCTCCTTCTCTCTCTGTTTCTCTCCTTCTATCCGTCTCCTCCTATCTCTCTCTCTCTCCTCTCTGCCCCCTAACTACGAATACACCAAATAGAGGCGTGGAACTTCAAGAGTTTTCTCCTTGGTTGGTGAGACTGGGATGTCCAGCGCCCCCCCCCCCCCCGCCCCCCTTCACCCCACATCCACACCCCTACCCCACCCCCCATCCCCCATCCCACCTCAACACCCCCCCCCCCCCTCCTCCACCTTTTGAGCTCAAAGATCGGGAAAGGGGGCGGAGGAGAGGCAGAGCAGAGGGGCAGGACGGAGAGGAAGATAATGGAAGAGAATGGGGGGGGGGTGGGGGTTATGGCCGAGGGGAGAGAGAGACAGAGAGAAAGAGAGGAAGTGGAGGAGTGGTGGGAGCGAGGGGAGGGGGAGGAGGGGAAGGAGGGGGCGGGTATCAAACATGAAAGACTCAGTGGGTGTTGGTGGGTTGGAGCAGAGAAAGTGGAGATGAGGGGGGGAGGGGGGGAGTGGGGGTGTTGGTGTGGCGTGGGGGGGGTGCGGGGGGGGGGGGAGAGGAAGGGCCGGGTCGGGATTGAGAGGGTAAGATTGAGAGACGGGGGGGGGGGGGGGGGGGGGGGGGGGGGGGGGGGGGGGAGGGGGGGGAGGAGGGAGAAGGGGGAAGGAAGAGGATTGGGAGGTGGGAGGAGGGAGGGGGAGGTGGGTGTCTTACAATGCGCACACAATGGCAGACAGCTGTAGTGCCCCTCCCCTTCCCACCCCCCCCCTTCCCACCCCCAACCCCCAAATTCCAGGGGTGCCGGGAGGAGGGACATAAAAAGCGGACACTTGAAGAACAGCGGAGGTCAGTCAGGTCTCTCCTCTTGTGCTGGAAAGAGGGGATCCCACAGCAGGGCCAGAGGAAAAGATTGAAAGGAGAGAGAGAGAGAGAGGAGAGAGAGAGAGAGAGAGGGGAAGGAGGAAGAGTGTGTGAGCGAGAGGAGAAAGAGAGGGAGGAGGCAGAGAGGGGGGGGGGAGGAGGAGAGAGAGAGAAGGAGAGGAGGAGAGAGAATTAGGATGGAAAGAAGGGGAAGAGAGAGAGGGAGGGAGAGTAGAGAGAGGTTGGGTGGGGGGGAGAGAGAGAGCGAGAGTGAGGGAGGACGGAGGCAGAAAGAGAGGGAGGATGAAGAGAGAGAGGGGGAGAGGATGGAGAGAGAAATTAGGGAGGGAGAGAGGAGGGAAGAGACAGGACAGAGGGAGGAGAGAGTGAAGAGAGAGGGGGAGGGAGGGAGGGACGGGAGAGGAGAGACAGGTGGGGGAGGAGAGAGAGCGAGAGAGAGGGAAATGAATGAGAGAGACGCATGGAGGGAGGAGAGATCGATTTGGGATGGAGAGGGCGAGGATAGAGAGAGAGAGAGACAGAAGGAGAGAGACATCCGGGAGAGAAAGAGGGTAGGAGGCAGAAAGAGGGGGCGAGGAGAGCTAGAGAGGGGCGGAGAGCGGGAAGGAGAGAGGGAGGAGGGAAGATAGAGGGAGGAGAGAGAGAGAGACCGAGAGTGAGGGGGGAAAGAGAGAAAGACGGAGGGGAGAGAGAGAGAGGGCGAGACAACAACAAACAATACGACATGATAATGTGATGTTTGATGTGAGATAATATCAATGATATGACTAATGATGATTAATATCACTCATCCTATCTTAATCAAGATGGAGTGCTAGATGATGGAATAATAATGATTTCTCTGCGTGGCTTCTTCACGATTATCCGGCAAGGGCATAGGCATTCCAACATGGCGAAAATGACAGCAACAACAAACAACAACAAACAACACTGACAGGAAGGAAACCAAAACCTGTTGTCAACACTACAAGCCCCAATTCCCAGTCCATAATCTAAGTAACCAATTTCATTTAGTCATTCTTTTACATCTCCATGTTCACGAACACGGTGCGCCCGGCATCATGCCAAAAATGCGGCGCGCACACAAAACAACACGCACGCATGCTAAGTGCGTACGCACACACACAAACACACACAAACACACACACAAACACATGCACACACACACATACACTAACACACACAAAACACCACACACACAACACCCCCATGCACATGCACAAAGACCTACAAACTGCAGAACGACGGAGAGCGCGCACGCACGCACGTCACACACACACACACACACCCACACACACACCACCCCCAACCACACACACACTGATGAAAACCATTTACTGTCGATGAATCAAGGTTGTACTCAAAAAACAACGCGCCGCGCCCCCCGCCCGCGCGCACGCGAGTGCACGCACAGCACGCACGCACGCACGAACACACACACACAACACACACACACACACACAAACCACAGAGCAAGTGCGGGGAGGCGCATCGTCTCTCTCTCTATCTCCTCTCTGCTTCGCTCTCTATCACACACAAACAAGGCTGAGTGCTGACACACACACAACACACAGAGAGGATAAGAGGGGGGAGGGGGGAGAAATACATAGGGGGGAATAAGAAGGGCGGTTAGTACACGGGTTACAAGGATGCAATTGTTCATTTATGTCTAATCGCTTCTCG
>JADBJO010031202.1:12500-17009 GCA_016801955.1 Conus betulinus | reverse complement strand
AGAGAACATGAAGTCGGTTGCAAAGAGAGGGAGATGAGAGGAGGAGGGGAATGAAGAGAGAGGAGCGGAGAGAGTGAGAGAGACAGAGCCAGAGCAGAGGCGTCTGTAATCGACTACACATTCCTTTCCTGAACATCTTGACCCCCCCCCCCCCCCCCCCCCCCCCCACACCCCCTCCCTACCCATGCAAAATTCCCTCATCACCCCATTTATTCCCATCCCTCCTCCTCCACACACACCCCCCCCCACCCTCGCATACCCTGTTTGCCCACACACGTCACAATCGAACTCAGCAACCCGTTCCATCACCCTCTCTCTCTCTCTCTCTCTCTCTCTCTCTCTCTCTCTCTCTCTCTCTCTCTCTTTGAAAAAAAACTATATTGATTCAAAATTCTTCTCTTTTTTTTTTGTCCCAACCTCTGTGCCACCTACGAGGCAGCAGTGCACCCACGCCGCTCATTCCAACACACCCTCACAGCCACAGCCCGGTCGGCCCCCGCCAATAGGCAACCCACGGAGGAGACACTGCGCTGCTGCCGAGTCACTTTGGTGGTGTTCAGTGGCGCCTGTTCTGATTTAACATACGCAGGACACCACCTACTAAGCCCCCTACTGACGACGATGATTGCTTAGTCGCGGAGCCGGCGTGAATGAGCTCTCCCTACGGAGGGCGCCACCACGTCCGTCCAACGACAGCCCCCATGAACTCGCCGATACCGGTGACCCCGACGGAACCAAACCTAGGCCACAGACGTGGAAAGGGACATCGAAATGAGAGGTCACCATGAGAGCAGGGCATGAAGGGCCACAGAATTTGAGACATTTTTTTAAAATGCTGCTGATCGAATGAGGAAAAAGATGATGCTCCTGATTTCCATTTCGGTCTGGAGACTACATGACAGGGCTGTACTCTACGCTTCCTTTCATAATATATCCCGGCGTCAACCAGGCGCGAGAAATACAGACACCTGCAGTGCTGGTCAGGAAATTTGAGCAACACTCTCAGAAACGCATCCCATTAAGTGAATGAAACTCGACTGTGTGGTCCCAGTCTTCCCAACTGACTCCGCAGCAAACTCAACTGTGGGTAGGAGCCGGTCGGGGCGGAAAAATCTACATGACTCTGATGGGATTCGAACCCACGACTTTCCAGCCGGAAGTCCGCGACACTCATCACTTCGCCACGGCGGCTGGGTATTGATCAAAATTCTATTGCTATCCAAATCGCGATTGTTTGGCTTATTTTATGCAATAAGAAAAACATGTTAATCATTAGAAAATTTGACAATGTATATCTTTTATGCACTGAACATTAGACATGAACTTGTGGACGGAAACTAGATTTATGAATATGTGTTGTGATTGGTTTCAAACGCAGGTGAAAATATTTTTTGTTTCTCTTGGTTTGTTTCATCCCTTACATTATTTCCCCTTGCAATTGTTTGCTTGTGTGTTTCTGAAAACAAGTTACTCCTTCTGCTGATGACCCGTAATCATTCTCAGCAAAACGTGTACCATTGTACACAGGTCAATGACCTTACAATTAGAAAATCAGAGCTCTGATATCTCTCTCTCTCTCTCTCTCTCTCTCTTTCTTTCTCTCTCTCTCTCTCTCTCTCTCTCTCTCTCTCTCTCTCTCTCTCTCTCTCTCTCTTAACAGATAGGTAGATCGAATCCAAATAACTATATCATTGTCAGGCTTTGCGATTCGCCCGCCGACTTCTGTTATCATTCTTACGATTGGTAGAAGGATCCGGAGGGAAATCTGTTGTGTGACAGTAGAGTGGTTGTAGGTGACATTGAAGATATGATTTACTGGGTTCTCTCTCTCTCTCTCTCTTCTCTCTCTCTCTCTCTCTCTCTCTCTCTCTCTCTCTCTCTCTCTCTCTCTTCTTCTTCTTCTTCTTCTTCTTCTTCTCTTCTACTACTATACTACTACTACTACTACTACTTCTTCTTCTTCTTTTCTCCTCCTCCTTCTCCTCGCCCCCCTCCCCTCCCTCCCTCCTCCTCCTCATCATCATCATCATCATCATCATCATCATCATCATCATCATCATCATCAACATCATCATCATCATCCTGGATTCAAATCTACACTTCTTTTAATCTCACTCAGTTAATCGAGAAGCTGACACAAATCACTGCTACTTCCCAAAGTCTCTTTGACCATATTTACACTTCTTCTGTACGTACCATAATAGAGATATGTTCACCAGTCTTTGGAAGAAGCGATCACTCCCCTGTCTGTTTTACTCGGTCTAAACGAGGCGTTAAAATCCCCCTAAATCATCACAAGTATATTACATACAGGAACTTTTCAGGCTTTTATAAGACTTGTTCCTTACAGATCTGTTGAATTCTTCACTTTCCCCTGTGTATCAGTTCACGAATCCCGATGAAGCGTTAGAAGTTTCGTATCACACTTTTCTCAGCGTTTACAAGCACGCTCCGTTAAAAAAAAAAAAAAAAAAAAAAAAAAAAAAAAAAAAAAAAAAAAAAAAAAAAAAAAAAAAAAAAACAAAAGTACCCCGAAAAAAAAAATTGAATAACGAGTGATACAGAAAACATCAGTGGATTTAAGAGAAAACTCACTTCTGGCATCAAGTAATCGTATAGAATTTATGAAAGAAAGAAATCGGGTTAACTATTTAAAACGCTCAACCAAAAAGAAATATCGTACAGATCTAAATTTATTCTAAAACAGACAACCGATCAGTTTGGAAGGCTATCAATCAGCTTAGCAATAAACATTCTAACGCTCGTGCTACAACACCGAAAGATGTATCAGTTGAAATGTTGAATACACTCTTCTGCAACATTGCCAATTTCACCATGAAAAGAAACACATCATCACTAAACAATTTAGAAGTTCTTCTGAATAGTTGTCAGTCCAAAACTATCACATGTTTAGATATTCCGTTTTTATGTGTACACGAAGTATATAATGCTCTTATTCACTTAAGGCAAACTGGTACTACTGGCCTTGATGGCATTGACGGAAAGATTCTCAAACTGTCAGCCCCTGTAATTGCTGAAACACTTACTTATATATACGATCTCTGCATTTCTAAAAAAATCAGTTCCCCAAGGCTTTTAAAGTTGCTAGAGTAACGCCGATCTACAAAATAGGTGATCACACCGATCCGTCTAACTACAGGCCCATTTCCATCCTGTCAGTACTGTTTAACCAAACCATTGGAAAACTATATAAATAAACATATTCACGACCACTTCACTTCTTTCGATTTATTTCATCAACACCAGTCTGGTCTTAGGGCTAATCACTCCTGCAAACAGCGTTGACAAACCTAGTTGATCAATGGCTTACTAATATAAATAACGAAAAAATGACAGGTGTTTTCATGGTAGATTTTATGAAATCTTTTGATGTTATTGATGGCAACCATCTTCTTGAAAAGCTATAGGTATACAACTTATCAGAGAATTCGTTACAACTCCTATCTTCATTTCTTTCTGATAGAAAGCAAATGGTTTCAGTAAATGAGTCTGTATCTCCTACATTACCCTGGACTCATGGTATGCATCAAAGGGTCAGTACTCGGACCTATCTTATTTTATTAAAAAAATGAAAATATATCTGCCAGTTTACAAGAAAGTATAAACAAATTAACCATATGGTCTGAATTCAATCACATGTCTCCATCCTCAGAAAACGAAGTACTTGATAATAACCACCAGACAAAAGCGTCAAAATATTTCTTATGATTCCCTGTCTCTTTCTATGAGTAATGAAATAGTTGAAGAAGTTAATCATCTTAAAGTCTTTGGTGTCATTGCAGACAATCATTTGTCATGGTCTTTTCATGTTACAATGCTCTGCAAACTTCTGTCTCGAAGATTCACCAGCTTTCAAAAACAAATTACTTCCTAGACCAACACTGTCGCAAGCTGTGTGTGTGTGTGTGTGTGTGTGTGTGTGTGTGTGTGTGTGTGTGTGTGTGTGGTGTGTGTGTGTGTGTGTGTGTTTACTTCGTACATTGAATCTCATTTAAATCACTCTTCTACATTGTGGGATTCGGCCAGTTATAACGTATTGAAACCACTCTTCAGGCTTCATAGACAGGCTGTGCAACTCATTTCTTCTCAAATCTACACAACTGTAACTCCCTCTGATTATAAACGTTTAGACGTTTTGTCTCTAAAATGGAAACTAACTTATAAAGAAGCAATTTTCACGTTTAAGATAATATCCAATCATGCACAATCAACTTTGAAAATGAATTTAAAACAAACCTGATTCGCACTGTCAGAAAGATTCAGATACCCCCGCCGAGCATTGAGTTGTTTTTTTTTTTTTTGTTTTTCTTTTTTTTTTTCATCTAGCCTCATTTACTCCAGTGGTTGTTTGTGGAATGACACCTAGTGTCTCCATTTTAATTGTAAATTCTAGTCTAAACGTTTAAAAAAAAAAAAGCATACTTCTCATATCTGATGCTACGCTTCCTAAACAGTGTGACTAATGATAACGGTCATATAACTTCTTTA
>JADBJO010031202.1:5000-7500 GCA_016801955.1 Conus betulinus | reverse complement strand
GTCAAATGGCCATATTCCGTGAGGATCGATTGCAGTTTTGCCTCCGCTCAGTGGAAAGGAGAGAGAGAACGAGAGCGGCAGTGGCTGGGGGGGGGTGGGGGGGGGGGGGGGGGGGGTTCGCGTACACCCGAACAATGTTATTTTAGGGCAATCTTCCTCCAAGCACGAGAATGCAATGTTTTAAAAAGGGTCTCGGTTCTCTGCAAACTCTGGAACATTTTGGGCTGCAAAGCAAAGGTGTTGTTAAGGATTTTTTTTTATTCCAGTCAAACAGTCACCCGTTGTGTTTGTGTGTGTGTGTGTGTGTGTGTGTTTGTGTGGGTGTGTGGGTGTGTGTGTGTGTGTGTGTGGTGTGTGCGCGCGCGCTAGCGCGTGCGTGCAAACGTGCATGCGTGGGCGCTGCTGGGCACGTTTATGTGTATGTTTGTATGTGTGTGTGTGTGTTATGTGTGTGGTGTGTGTGTGTGTGTGTGTGTTGTGTGTCTGTGTATGTGTGTGGTGTGTTTGTGTGTGTGTCGTTTGTGTGTGTGTGTGTGTTGTGTGTGTTTGTCGTGTGCGTGCTGCGCGTGCACGCACTGTGCTGCGAATGTATTGCATATGTGTTAGTGTGGGAAGTGTGGTGTGGGGTGGGGGGGGGGGGGGGGTTTGGTGGTGCTGTGTGCTGTGTGGTGTGGTGGTGGGTGTTGTTTGTGGTGCGTGGAAAGGGAAGTGAACAGGCGAGGGGGAAACGAAGAACACTGGATGGCCAAGGGAAAATAGTGTAAGCAGATGTAAAACGAAGCAGGACCGTTATTTTAAAAAACAGATATTTCAGTTAATGGTCCGTTATTGATTCCAGAGAAATCCTTCTGTATCAGTCTCTGTGGAGCAATCAGCGCTGGGAGTAGTTTGACATCCCCTGTACTCAGATTTTTCTTCTTCTTCTTCTTATTCTTCTTCTTCTCCTTCTGCTCCTCCCTCCCTCCGCTTTGGGAGTCCTCCCCCTTCGTCTTCTTCTCCTCCTCCTGTGCTTATCCTTTTAATCCTTGCTCCTATCCTCACTGTCCTCCTCCTTCTACTTCTTCTTCTTCTCATCTTCTTCTCGTCCCTCCTCTCCTTCCTCCTCCTCCTCCTCCTTTTCGTCTTCCTTCTTCTTCTTCTTCTTCTTATTCTTATTCTTTATGTCCATACTGTACCCTTGGCTCTCCTGCAAATAATATAAGAAAGCGATTGTTCGTGGGATCATTCTGTTTGGAAATAATGTAAAGAAAGGTTTGGCTGTCTCTGTCATGGTCTGTCTTCTGTCTGGTCTCTCTCTCTGTCTGTCTGTCGGTCTCTCTCTCTCTCTCTCTCTCTCTCTCTCTCTTCTATCTCTCTCTCTTTCTCTCTCTTTCTTCTCTCTTCCTTTCTCTCTGAAAGCATGAAAGCATGTAACTTAATGTTCATTCGTTAAAGATGTCAGAACTGCCCATCTCCGTATGTTGATATGCCTCTTTGTTCACTGTCCAAGTGTCATTGTATATGAGCTTCCCCCCTTCAGAAGGGGCTTGTGGTCGTAGGATACAAAAAGAGCAACAAAAAAAAACAAAAACAAAAAAAAAAGCACCCAAAACATCTGTGACACTCTCTCTCCAATCATCTCTCTCTCTCTCTCTCTCTCTCTCTCTCTCTCTCTCTGTCTCACACACCACACACACACACACACACAACACACACACACACACACCACACACACACACACACACACACGCAGGCACACACACACACACGCAGGCACACACACACACACACACACACACACACACACACACACACACACACACACACACACACACACGCACACACACACACACACACACACACACACACACACACACACACACGAAGCAGGAACCACTGGCAAAAGCTTCTAGACCCAGAAATCCTGGACAGGACACGGAGAGGGTGGGAAAGAAGTGAACAGGCGGCACAGGAGAATGTATTGGAAGTAACAGTGAGAAGACGACGTGGAAGAGAGAAGAACGGGATGGTGTATAAAAAAAAATAATAAAAAAAGGATGACGCGTCACAGAAGTTAGGAAAGGGGAAGAGAGAAAGACAACGGAGAGGGAGGGGGCAGGGGAGGGGGGACGGGCAGGGGGGGGGGGGGGGGGGGGGGGCAGATCAAAGGCGAGGCTGGAAACTTCTAGACCAGATACATCTCCAAAACGGCCCGTGATTGCCTGGACAGGCAACCATTCTGTGTCAGACTCATGGACGTGGATTTTGGGTCTGGCACCCCTTTTTTTTTTCTACGCCCCATTCCTCTACCCCCACCAACAACCTCCCCCTGCCCCTCCCTGACTCCCCCCCCCCCCCCTTCCCTCGTCCCTCTAGTTCTGTCTCTGTACTTAGCAGAGGCGTTGTGGAGAAGATGGAGGTGAGAGAGGTGAATGTAGGAGATCGAGGGTGGATTGAGATGGGGGAGTGGAGTGAAGAGGTAGACAAAACAAAAGACATTTTTACATCGGATTGGAAGTGG
>JADBJO010031201.1:0-10000 GCA_016801955.1 Conus betulinus | reverse complement strand
CCAGTGATCCACGTGGGTTGATTCAAATCGTGGTTCACTGTCAAGGGACCAACAATGGGTCATAGTGAACCAGAACAAAGTCAATAGCGAGTGAGCCAATTGGGTGATAGTGACGTAGGTCAGGGTTAATATGTATTGACCAAGGATTGATTGGGAGAAAACAGCAAAGCTAAATGTGAACCGATTAAAATTGTCGAAGTTAATTGTTAAGTGACTTAGAACGGGTCGGGCTTAATTGCAGCAAAGTTACACAAGTGGGTTAGGTCACTCAGATCAAGGTTAAAGGTCAGGGAGATCCAGAACTGGTCGTGGTGAACCAGAGCAAGACCAAACGTGTCATGCCCAAAATCGGCAGAGGTGATTCCGATAGAAGTCACAGGTCAGGTAGCTCAAAAGGGGTCATGGTTACTCAGAAACTAAATGTCCAGAGACTTAAATGGGTTTGGGTTAACAAGAGTAAAGTTCAATGTCAAGTGACAAGAATGAGCCAAGGTGACTAAAATCGAAATAAAATGTCAAGTGACCAACACTGAATCGATTGAAAAAGACCTTAGACCTTGGACTTTAGCTGCTCCCACGTCAAGCAGTGCATAAGGCCGTCAAAGCACTACACTGTGATCAATCCTTCACCAGTCTGCTGACATCCTTCAAATTCCTTTGGGACAGACGTAGGTGTCTCTCCACTACTTTCAACACATCTTGGGTCGCCCTCACTTTTTCCTGCCTGCAGGGATCCACTTGATGGACTGGTTTGCAGGTGTTGTCGTGGGGAGCCTCTATACATGGCCTAGCCAGCACAGACGTCGCTTGCGGATGGTGGTCGATGCAAGAAGTTACTGGCATCTCCCTCTTATCTCTTCGTTTGACCCAAAGCTGTTCCACTTGATCCCCAGGATTTTTCCTGAAGCATTTGATGTCAATGCATCCAGTTTTATCTCCTTAATGGTTTGAAAATTACCAGGTTTCAAACCCGTTTAGCAATATGGACAGAATATTTGTGTTGTAGAATCGCAGTTTGACTCTGAGGGTGAATTTCGTATTTGACCGTATTTTGTTCAGTGGATTGAAAGCTGTGGATACCTTCTTCAACTGACATTGCAGTTAATAATGAAGGTCGTTCAAAATGTTGATGGAACTGTCTAAACAGGTGAAGTTCTTTACTTCATCAACTGTCTTCTGATCAATGAAGAAATCTGTTGGAGAATGGTATTCCCCACTCGGCATGTTCTTGACCTTTTTGCCACTGATTACAAGGATGATGTTTTCTGCATATCCGAGGCATCATCCCACTAGATGTTGGAGGTCCAGGATGTTGTTTGTCACAGCAAATATGTCATCAGTGAGGTCCAAATTAGCAAGGGTATCTCCTTCAGTCAATTGAATTCCTTTTCCGTTGATGGCGTGCTTCCTTATCCAATCAATAGTACTTGCAAAGAGGAAAGGGGATAGAATGCACCCTTGCCTGACACCTGTAAGAACCTAATACATCCCTGTAGTCATCTTCTGTGTGGCTTTGGCACTTGGAGTTGTTGTACATCTGCTCTGTGGCTGATACCAATTTTGGCGGGATGCTGTTGGACTTCAGAATCTTCCATAACGATGGTCTATGGACACTGTCGAATGGTTTCGTAAGTCGATGAAGCTGATGGCCAGAGGGATCTGTTATTCTCCACACTACTCGGTAATCTGTTCTAGGGTAAAGATCTGCTCTGCATAGGAACGATTAGGACGAAAGCCTACCTGTTCTTCACGCAGCTCATTGTCAACACTGTAACAAAGTCTGTAATGTATGGCCTGGCAGTAAACTTTCTCAGGAAATCATAGCAGAGTGACTCCCCTCCAGCTGTCCTATTCAGAGACATTTTCTTCCTGGGGGACGCAGACCACCTCGCCTTTTCTCCAATTCTCTGGGATGATGCCAGAGCTCCAAACTTGGTTGCAGGGGCCACACATCCAGTCCCCTCCTCCTTTAGCATCATCTCCACTGTTGTGTCATGAACTCCGGGGGACTTCTTATCCTTCAGCGTCTTTATCGCTCTCCTAATCTCTTTCCCTGTGAAGTCACCGGTGTTGACATGGAGTGGCCATGGTGGTCATCAGCCTCAGCTAGAGAAGCAGGCTTGGGTCTGTTGTGGACCTCTTTGAAATGTTCGCCCCACCTTGCAAGCCTGTACTTTGACAGAAGCATGCCATCCTTGGCCTTAGCTGGTCTAGTGCCTGTCCGTCTGGTACCAGATATCTTCTTTGCAATCCTGTTGAATACGAGCAGGGGAGGGAGGGGGGCACAATTTATAATCTGGAACTGTTATCACCTGAAGGGCATGGACACCGGGTGAACTGGACGGAGCGAAGGACTGGGCGTGCACGGCAGACCTTCCAAAATGGGAGAACCAAGCAGAGACCATCAGGTAGAGTGGAGGGCTGGGCGTGCATGGCAGGCCTTCCAAAATGGGAGAGAACCATGCAGAGACCATCAGGTAGGTAGAGAGTGGAGGAATGGGCGTGCATGGCAGACCTTCCAAAATGGGAGAACCAAGCAGAGACCATCAGGTAGAGAGTGGAGGACTGGGCGTGCACGGCAGACCTTCCAAAATGGGAGAACCATGCAGAGACCATCAGGTAGAGAGCAGCATGAGACCGTATAGTGTTCTTCAGTCAGGGTCAACCAAACAAATGATGCAGTTTGGGACAACAATACTGGATCGATCGAGTAGGGCGGTAGTGTGTATGGGCATGGTATGTGATGGGTGTAAGAGTGTATGTAAATCTATATCTTCTACTATCTTTTACCCTTTTTTCTTTATTTCATTTATATGCGAACGATTGTGATATAAATGCGAAATAATTGGGGCCTCTTACGTTCATCATAGCCTTTTTTATTGTGTGGACAATCTCAGAATTTCATGTTCAAATTCTTACCAATTTATCTGCGCGCAGTTTTCAATTGTAGATTGTATACTAAATTCAACATGCAGAGAAACATTCTGACATTTCCCTATGTGGCAATTTTTATAGTAATTAGGATGAAAAATTTTGATGACTCCTCGATCTCTTCAGTTTTCATTTCTGTCATTTCTTTTCCCTAGAGTATGTGGCTTTTATGAAAAAAAAAAATCACAAAATCATATGAATGCTTGTAGTTCGATTTTGACTCAAGCTACATTGTTTCCGGTCATTAGAAGTGTATTGACGCATTTCGTTTTAATTCTATGTTAACAACAATTTTGCAGATCCAGATATGAATGTTCAACGAATGAAATCGTTGAAGAGCTTGACAGCAGGTCCTCAGAAAAGAACACCCCGCGCGGCCCCGAGACAAGTGTTTCGGTCCTGAACTCGTTTTTACTCTAAGAGGACCGGGCCGCATTCAGGTTATGGTTTCAGTCTCAGTCTCATCAAGGAGGCGTCACTGCGAGCGGACCGGGATTCAGTCCAGAAACTTCTGGATGGGTGGGTGTCTCGTGGCGTGACTCGTTTAGACGCACATCTCATCAACGTCGCTGTCAACACCTATTCTAAGTTGGGAACTTTAAGTCTTACGAAGCTGTTCTTCCTGGGCGCAGAGGACTGTCGCCATTGTCGTTATCAGCCATTACTTTTATGCTTGTCATGGTCAGTATTTTTTCCAGTACTAACCTCCACGTGAACCTCAGTGAACAGACTAAAGGTCACACCAAACACTAGGTACAGAGAGCAAAGTTGGTTGCGTTTCGCACATGCAGTCTGCAGGTTTGTTGCCAGTAAGTGCCGCTTACAAACTTTCGTTCGAGTGGGTTTTCAAGTATAGTATTACACGATTCGTAATATCATTTCATAAAGTCATTTGTGCACATTCCTTTTTTTCTCCAGATACATGTATTTTTGTTCGTTGTGTGTTTCCTCCCTCCAAACACTTCATCTAAACAGAGCAAACCACTCCTGCTTGCCAGTCATAATCTTTATAGGCCAGTTACTTCCCTTTAAAAGACAGTCTGTCCTGGGCCCCACCCTCAGCTACTTCCCTTTAATCGGCAGTCTGTCCTGGACCCACCTTCAGTTACTTCCCTTTAATCGGCAGTCTGTCCTGGGCCCCCCCCCCCATCTGCCCCACACTCACACTCTCTCTCTCTCTCTCTCTCTCTCTCTCTCTCTCTCTCTCTCTCTCTCTCTCTCTCTCTCTCTCTCTCCAAATCAGTGTATGCGTGCGCGCATGCGTGTATATGTGTATATATGTCTGTGTTTGTGTGTGTGTGTGTGTGTGCGTGTGTCTGTGTATCTGTGTGTGTGTGTGTGTGTGTGTGTGTGTGTGTGTGTGTGTGTGTGTGTGTGTGTGTGTGTGTCGTGTGTGTCTGTGTCTGTGTGTGTGTGTGTGTGTGTGTGTGTGTGTGTGTGTGTGTGTGTGTGTGTGTGCATGCGCACGTGCGCGCGCGCGCGCGTGTGTATGTGTGTGTGTGTGTGCATGATGTGTGTGTGTATGTGTGTATGTCTGTGTGCACAAGTGTGTGTGTGTGTGTGTGTGTGTGTGTGTGTGTGTGTGTGTGTGTGTGTGTGTGTGTGTGTGTGTGTGTGTGTGTGTGTGTGTGTGTGTGTGTGTGTGTGTGTGTGTGTGTGTGTGTGTGTGTGCTTGCTTTCCCCATGCGGATTCTCTTAGGAAGCCTCATCCGTCATACTTTTAGTATGTCAGGTTTCTTGGAGAGAACTTGAAGATGTACATTAGTCTGGGTATCTAATCAAATGTCTTCATTTGCTTTTTTTTTTTTTTTTTTTTTTTTTTTTAGTTAAACATTTTAGTGATTTCTTTTCAGTCTACTCTGAAAAGCTTCAGCTATAAGGAGAACAGCACTGCTGCTTTCCAATGACAAGTATGCTTTAATCGAGTTACTTCCCTTACAACGCTCTCTCTCTCTCTCTCTCTCTCTCTCTCTCTCTCTCTCTCTCTCTCTCTCTCTCTCTCTCTCTCTCTCTCTCTCTCTCTCTCTCTCTCTCTCTCTGTATGCTGTTTACTGCCCGCCCAAGAACAGATAGGTTCATGTCCTCTTTAACATTTCGGATGGAAAATTATGGAATGAAACCTCTGATCATCTGCAGAATAAAAAATAATTGGTATCATTCAAAACTTTCTTATCACAGGTATATTCTTGAAAATATTCTTGAAAATGAATTATCTTAACAGCCTAAGCACTTTGATATTTTATTATCGCTTCAATTTGATCCAGTTTACAAATGTCAATGCACACATCAGCCAGTCTACTTATCTGTCAGCTCTCTCTCTCTCTCTCTCTCTCTCTCCTCCTCTCTCTCTCTCTCTCTCTCTCTCTCTCTCTCTCTCTCTCTCTCTCTCTCTCTCTCTCTCTCTCTCTCTCTCTCGTGTTTCGAAAGGGAGGTTATCTGGCGGCAAGGGAAAGATGGATGTATAACGGACTTACTATACCTGTGCTGAATGTATACAAATATTTTGCGATCTATTTTTCATGTAGGGCAAAGAATGTTTTGATATGTGTCATGAAAGATTGATTGCTTTGAATAACAATTCGCTTGAGCTATTTCTAAAAATATTTGATTCCCAAATACAGCCTGTTTTGATGTATGGGGCTGAAATTTGGGGTTTGGATAGTGCTGTTGTTCATTGCGAGGCAGTACATTTATTTGCTTTGAAGAGGTTTCTAGGCTTTGACAGGTATTTTTCTAATGATCTAGTGTATGGGGAGACCAATAGGTATCCACCGTTCATTTTTTTCGGCCATTAGATGTGTTCAGTATTGGTTAAAGCTTTTACACATGGAACATTATAGATTGCCTCGTAAGTCTTATGAAATGTTGTTCAAATTAGATGTAAAGGGAAAAAAAAAATGGGTTTCAAATGTGCGTGTGTTTCTGTGTAAGCACGGATTTGGGGATGTCTGGCTGTCACAGGGTGTTGGAAATCAAACCCAGTTTATTCATGTTTTCAGACAAAGGTTGATTGACTGTAGATGGCAAATGTGGGACGATCATATACAAAGTAGTGGACGTTATGATTTGTACAGAGAAATTATTCCAGTTTTCGTTGTACTCAGCCTTATTTGAAATTTGATTTGGATATGCATCTGAAAAGATCCATTGCTAAATTCAGAGTCGGTGTTTCTGACATAAGGACTCATTACTTACGATACAGACAACATAGACAAAATGACTTGGTATGTCCATTGTGTATGCAGGTGAGGAAAATGAAATACATTTTATGTTCCTTTGTCCAGCTTTGGAAGATATTCGTCAAAAATTTATTCCACAGAAATATCATAGGCGCCCATGTATGTTTCGCTTACAGTTACTACTTAGCTCTAACAGTTATAAGGTTATTAGGAATTTAGGTATGTTTCTATTTAAGGCGTTTAAGATCAGAGAAATAATGACGTCTTACATAGTCTTGTGTTGTTTTTGTTGTTGGTGTGGTGTTGCTGTTCTTGTTGTTGTTTTCCTGATAAATCATTTGTTTCATACATTTAATGTGAATGATTGTGCTCATTCCCCTTCAAATGGGCCAATGGCCTTACTGAATAAAAGGTTGTTGTTGTTTGTTTGTTTTTTTTAGTATGGTGTACAGACGCTTTATCTACTCACCCTCCTTAAAGTATTCGTATACGTGTTCTCTCTCCCCCCCCCCCCCCCCCCCCCCCCCCCCCCCCCCCCCTGACCAAATTTCAAAACAAGAGCAAAGACAGAATTACTACGCTGCCAAACCAAACAAAAGAATGAATTCACTTAAAACAAAATTGATAGACTGATTTAAAAAAAAAAAAAAAACGAGGAGGCACGCGCGCGCACGCACACACGCTCTCTCTCTCTCTTTCTCTCTCTCTCTCTCTCTCTCTCTCTCTGTCTCTCTCTCTCTCTCTCTCTCACACACACACACACATAGACACCACCCACCCACCCACCCACACACACACACACACACACACACACACACACACACACACACACACACACACACACTATTAGAAATATTTTTGAATCACCAGCATTAACCTATGAATTCATTCTGTCTTTATCAAAAAGTCCAATAAGTAAGTACTTATAGTTTCTTACATTTATCATCTCATACTTATGAGGTTACTTTTAAGTGAGTCAATCATTAACCTACTACTAAATGTACATAATACATACGAAAGGACCATCTTTATCCGCCCCCTTCCTCTCATTGTTCTGTCCCGTATCAAACCACTTGTAGTTTTCTAGCTTTATCATGAGGGTTTTGTTTGTTTGTTTGTCTGTTTGTTTTTATTGTCAGCAGAATATCCAAGAAATGGTTGCCTCTGAAGGGATTCGAACCTGGTTTTGAAGGGACTTGAACCCTCATCTTTGCAACCTTGCTGCTGTCTACTTCATCACAGCCGCTAGTGCTGTTTGTACTTAGTAAAATGATGTCATGGGCATAAATATTTAAAATATCACGGAATTACTTTCCTTTGTAGAATTTTTTGTTTAAAATGTTTGTTTGGTCAATAACGGTGGAAGATGACTAATCTCTCTGTCATATTTTCAGGTAACAAACACCTGCTTCAGTGCCATTCCATGTGGAGGAAAACTGCTGGATCATTGTCGCAAACGGAAAAGTCTCATCGATGTACACACTTAAGTATGAGCAGTCATGATGCAAATATCTAAGCATGCGGAACTAATTACACCGGTGCTTCTGCTTTTAAGTTTAAAAGTGAAGATATTTTGCGAAGCAGATTTTTTTTTTTTTTTTTTTTTTTACAGTTTGCTGGGTTGTCTATTCAAGCTGAGGATGAGGAGTGTACTGTTGATGTTGACTGGTTACTCATGGACAAGTAATGTGGATTACCAAACCTGAAAGTGGTGAACTGTTCACTTGTACCTCTTCAAAGTGAACATTGTGCTGTGGATGACTTTTGGGAAATCCATGCAAGGAAACAGTTACAAACGGAAGAACCTTGACGTGGTTGAACAAAGGCTTCAGCGACTGTGAGCCATGGGTCGTGAAAGAAAAATTTGATCCAGGTGGATTAAGTGTGGTGCTATTCTCCAGCAGGGCATGTTCTTGTGTGAATTAAGGTTTTTAAAGAGACCTTAGTGTATTGGGGAACAACTTTATCTGCTAAATGTTTAACGTGCAAGTTTTAATACTTGTGTGTGTGTGTGTGTGTGTGTGTGTGTGTGTGTGTGTGTGTGTGTGTGTGTGTGTGTGTGTGTGTGTGTTGTTTTTTTTTTTTTAAATTTCTGGAAAGACTCCCCGTGCTTACCCTCTGTAGTCAAGTTATTGCTGAAGTCATAGTCTGTTGGTAATTGTTTCTTTCATCAGACTGTGCAATCAGTACCAGCTGTATGTATTATATCTTGTTTATTCATACATCTTCATGTATGCATTGCCATAGGATGCATACTGTTTTTTTTTTTCTCTCTCTTGAAATCTAGTTTGCTACTTGTTAAGTTGCAAAATGATTATGACAATGTCTCTGTAGTGTTCATTTCTTTTTTCTTGCTGCTTTTAAAATAGCTAATTTCAGCTTATTAAAAGAGGTAAAGTGATGAGTAGAGGGAGAGGGGGAGGGAGGGGGTGCAAAGATTTGTGACTGCATTTGTTTCATGATTTTGCTTTGGTTTTTCCTTCCTTGATTCCTTTTTTCCTCTTATTTTAACCAGTTTTTTGTTATGAAACTCAGAGTAGATTTGAGAGGTATGAACGGGCAGCAGGTGACACAAGTAAAAGTAACATACTTTGTGTCATGTTTACACAGGCAGTAATATGACATGATTAAAAGGAACAGATACTTTGTGTTTTCATGGGCAATAATATGATGTGATTGAAAGGAAAAAAAATACTTTGTGTTTGCACGGGCATTAATTTAATGATAATTGCCTGACTCAGACAAGCTTCAGAACAGGAGTCAGACGTGGTAGGGAAAAGGATTTTTACTTTGTAATGGGATGTTTTAGCCGGATTGTTTTGATTTGATTGTGTTTGCTTGAAAATTTTGTTCATTAATGGAATGTTTTATTTTTAGGAATGATGGGTCTGCTTATGTGTACAGTATTACCAGTACATGTGATAAATTGTGCTGATTTTAATTTCACATGTATGTGCCAATCCACAGATGTAGCATACAGGTTTTTGGTGATGGATCGTTATTTGAATTTTTTTTTCTTTTTACTTTTGTTTTGTGAGATGTATTGGTTGAGGTTTTTGGTTTTGCTCTTTCATTTTGCAATTTTTGTTATCTGTTGCAGTAGAACACTGTAACTCTATCATTATTTCAAATGAAAACAAGAATTCACATAGTATAACCTTGCTTGAGATGGTTATGGTTTTATGCAGTGAGGAGCTTTATTGTTATTACCAGAAACTAAGGAAAAAATTCATATTCTCACTTTCTGAACTCTTTTATTCACATTGCTGGTGTATATGTGAGCTTGCATAGATCACTTTTCATGGAACAAGTTCTGTCTGTTTTTGCATACCCATCTGGGTAAGGTATCATTTACTCTAACTTTATGTTGATGTAATGATTGATTCTACCCTCTTAACTCATTCTCAATTTGATGTATATCAACACACACACTAAAATGAGGGACTGTGACGAGATGGATATGACTGGTAGGTGGGTCCTCTAGGGAGGGACTTAGAATAATTTTCGATGAGAATTATCTTAACATTTCACCTACCCCCTCTCTTACTAGTGGTGGAAGGAGCAACTTTCCAGTACTAGTCATTAAAGAAATTTTATTTGTTCCGGGTATTGATAAAAATATGGAAGAATGGCTCTGAGATAATTTTCCTGAGGCTTGTACTCTTAATAAAAAGTACTTATAGCTCCAAGAGACAGAATTGAAGAGAGAAGTTCAAACATTCAACATTCGATTGAACAACAAGGAACTGACACAAGTTAAGGGCACTTTCACACATCAACTTTTATTACTTACACATAGATAAGAAATGGCATGTCACTTCCATAGACTGAGTTTCAGTTCTCATTGGACTACCACAATGAGGGGCCCTTCCTCACTCCTACTTTACTCG
>JADBJO010031200.1:0-12500 GCA_016801955.1 Conus betulinus | reverse complement strand
ATGGGCCGTGTGTGTGCATGTATGAGGGGCTGTGTCCATGTGTGTGTGGGAAGTGTATGCATACACATGCATATATCTTATGTGTGCACGCATGCTCCTGAGTGCGTGTGTCTTCATGTTGAGATGCTGAATTGGATTTTCTCAATTCCTTTCACTTTGTTGATGAAATACTGGAATACATATATGCAAATAATGAAATAGAAGCACCCAAGCACATCCTCTTTCTCTGTGCACCACATTACACTAAAATTAGCATCCACATGAGACAGAACTGGCACAAACGCATTACCTGGTTGTTGTCGGTACCAACGTGACTCAAAATCGATGTGATGAGAGAACTTTTCAGCTTCTCTGTCTTTCCCACAGGCGGCACATCTTCTTGAAGTGACGTCTGCCCAGGTCAGAGAATGATTATACTGATGCGATTTTATTGCATTCTCACTTACCTTCATAATTTTTTGTCAATTATATCTCTTCTCTTATGCAAGCACACATATCTAACAGGATCAAAATCCATATCAGAACATGCAAATTTGAATATTAGCCTTGGTTTTACTTTTTTTTTTTTTTTTCTTTTTTTTTTTTTGTGAAGCACAGACGAACAACTACTTACTAGATCCACGCACTACACAACTAATTTTGCAAGGAATAATGCAAAAACAGACAAAAACCAATGTCACAATTTATGATACAGCAGTCCCTGTGAACAGATTAAATGAGCTTACTTAAAAAAACAACAATAATTAAAAAAAAAAAAAAAGAAAAATTGAAGTGCCAGCATCTTTGCTATAATCATGAAAATCTTATTGAAAAGAAAAACGTTTCAGTCACCTCAGGTCTGAATTTTCTGTTTTGCTGACCAGCGTCAGCAGCTGCCAAGCCATGACATGGTCTTGTCCTTTGGATCTGAAATTCAAGGATTGTCTTGCCATCAAAATTACCAATTTAAAAACAAACAGATGTGGGTCACCTTTAGGTAAACTGATGTTGCTGTTAAAACCAATGATTTTATGCCACTGTCACTGGTCTCCGAGACAACCAGGACCATAGGGACGCAGCCGCGATTTTTTGTAAGACTTATCTGTATTACCCCTTCCCACCCCACCCCCACCCCTCAATTTCTTTGTCCTCTCTCATTTCCTTCCTCTCTTACTTTCCCTTTCAACTCTCTCTCTCTCATCGTTTCATACATTCAACCCACTCCCCTTCCTCCCTCCCTCCTCCCTGCGACGCCTGGCCTCCCCATCCCCTCTCTGATCACAGTCATTTCCATCAGACTCGCTTCGAATCCAGACACTGCACTGCTTCACAATACTGATGCATGAAAAATGCTTCAAATTATCTAAAGTGATTCATTGTTGACATGTCCAGTATGCTAATAAGTAACCCTGCCACAAGCGAAGATCAATATCAGCATTTATTTAAGGAGCAAGAAGACAGACTGACAACAGGAAGGAAGGCAGAACATGCATTATGGTAAGGTTTTTTAAAAAATATACACCAAGATCTTTCAAAAAGAATTCAATTCTGTGTAAAATCCAGGCATTACAATGCAGAAAAATTGATAACCAGTAACAACATCGTGCTGTAAAAACAGGCAGCTGAAGAGAAGGAGCAGACAGGAAAAGGTGGGGTATGTTGCCTCAACAAGTAATGAATCTACGGAGAGGGGGGAGGGAAAATCCAGACAACTGTATCTTATATGCATTGTACACGCAAGCACATCACACACATACACACACATGCACGCACACAAACTTACAAGAAAAGAACAGCCAACATAAAAAAAAAAAAAAAAATTTCTCAAGTTCATATGACTACATAGTCACAGAGATGAAACATCCTTCATTCCCATTTCTATCCCCTATAATGAAAACAGGCAAACAAAAACAAACACTCCTGTTCTTATCCTTTTCTAGCTCCCCATCTCCCTTTCCCTACCCAGTTTACTTATTTTATCAAATCGTCTTATATCACAGCAAATACACATAATACAGAGATGAAGGGGAGCATGTTAATACCTGTGGTAGGGCACAATGTGACATAATACAGAGATGAAGGGGGGCATGTCAAGTACCTGTGGTAGGGCACAATGTGACATAATACAGAGATGAAGGGGAGCATGTCAAGTACCTGTGGTAGGGCACAATGTAACATAATACAGAGATGAAGGGGGGCATGTCAAGTACCTGTGGTAGGGCACAATGTGACATAATACAGAGATGAAGGGGAGCATGTCAAGTACCTGTGGTAGGGCACAATGTGACACAGCAGGATGGATTCCACAGTCTCCAGACATTTCTCTTGTACCGACGTCTCCTGGTCCCACACCATGGCAAACACCCCCTTCAGCCAGGCGCTGTACACACACACACACACACACACACACACACACACCCTAGATCACAGCAAGCCACATACATAAAAGGAAAGCATAAAAGGTGGCACAGAAGATACTACACTCTCTAAGAACTGGAAGAAAAACCCCTAGACCTTAAAATGGTTGTCTGAAAGCTAGTCATGCTAATGGAACAACAAACAAAGGTTTCGGATACATGATACTGTTGGCACACAAAACAGACCCACAATATGAACATATTCAATGCCCTCTTTAAAAAGGTCTGAAAAATTTTATTTCATCCATCTTGCATGCTTTCGGTTTTAATTCTATTGTGTTTAGGATTCTACTCATTTTTTCCCTCTAAATAAACAGCAAATTCTGGGTTATACTAGTGTTTTCAATTCTTCTGATCCACATATCAAGCCATTCCAGAGTCCGATGCAACATTGATTCAACATTTCCAGTAATATTTCTGTCCATTGAATCTGATGCAATTTTTTTTTTTTTTTTTTTTTCTTTACATTTTTCAGTAGTATTTTCTTACATTCATGAGCCCCTCTTTATCACCAACCCACTTTCAATCAGACACCTGTTGCTAGAGTTACAGTCTGTTGATGAAGATATCCTCTCCATAAACTATTTCGGTAAAGACATCAAGGTTTTACGACATCCTTTGAAGACAGTTTCCACACAAAAAGTTCCAAACAGGTTTTATGGTAGCTGTTGTATGTTCACCTTTATACAGTACATCAAAAATACTGTAGAAAACAATCTCACATCTTCAGATTCTTCCGATTTTTGCTCCAGTACAAAATGACTCAATACGACTTGCAACTCATTCTTTGGTGAACAGTACAGTTTCTTTACAACATGGCAACACCCTGGTGAAAATAACACAAGACAGTTATACCAAAAAGACCAAGTAATGACAAGTAATTAATAAAAAACCCAGGTTGGGTGCTGGCCTTTAAAGGCCTGTTTTACCTGTGAAGACAGAGTGTATCTACTGAGCCATTTGGTGATTTTTTTCAATTAAAAAAAAAAAAAAAAAAACCATGAACAACAAAGCTGGCTAATACACGACCTTTGAAATGCACTCAGTGATCTACCATTGGCTTGTGAGGGTGAAAGACCATTTAAGCCCAGTGCTCAGCTCGAAAAACAACAGACAGAGCAGTTTTGTGACATTTTCCTCCACGAATACCCCAAAATTCTATTTTGTCATATATACCTGTTAAAACACATGCCTTATTCCTACTTGCATCCATGATGCCACTGGTTGTAGAAGCTGGGGCAAATACGAGAAATACCCTCCAAAGTGTTTAATTATGCTTCTGGGCAAAACACTGTAGAATACATATGACTCCTGTGAAGAGACAAACTCAATCTTTTTGTTTTGAAGGGAGAGGACACAGAGGGTAGGAGAAGTGTGTGTGTGTGTGTTTGTTTCGATATATTGAATTCAATAATTCTACAAAATTATCCCAAACCATGCCTGCAACATGAAGAGCAGTTCCCTTCTCTCACCTCTGCACAACACCGTCGTTCTGGGCACTCCAGTAGGACTTCTGTCAGGGAGGTCAGGGCTTGCTTACGGACAGAAAGGGCCTTATCCCGGCACCTTTCACACAGCACATCAATGTCCTGTAACCAACCACACAAGTCCTCTACACTGGACCAGGACAAACAGATCCACCGATCCATCTGTCTGTCTGACTGATGTTGATATCCTGCTACCGATGACAACCTGCACATCTCATGGCCAACAAAAACGATCAAACAAGAGAAGAAAAACCGACAGGGAATGGAATAAAACAAACTAATCACACTCTATGACAACAGTCACAAATTGTGATGTTCACTGGGTTTCCTGAGTATTGTATTTGGGTTTCTTTCAAATCTGTCATTTGAAATGTGTTGGGAGTTGGAAGTGTGCATCAAAGTTGTTCAGACTTCTTTGGAATCCGTAGTTTGGAATGTCACATGTTGTTTATATTTAGTTGAGAGTTTGAGTAATCTGGGAGTCTGGATAATAGGAATTAGGATCATATTTCTTGATAAGTGTTTGGAGTCTTTTGTGAATGCAGTTAAAAAAAAAAAAAAAAAAAAAAAAAAGAATCACTGAGCTGCAAAACGAAGAAACAAACAAATGACAAAACAGACACAACATGTTTTAACCTATTGGGTCTTCTTCAGGCAAAACAAACAACACTCAAAACATCTGAAACAAAGGGTGAACAGTCACTTATTTAGTTGCAAAAAAGTAGGGAATATCATATGGAATTGAAGAGAAGAGGAAAGAAAATGGAGGGGAGAAAATACAGATGAAATTATGATAATAATTCTTTAGAAAAGGACAAAAATAATATTAATAGTATTATGATCATATGATGATAATGCTAATAGCAGTAACAGTAGCTTTAAATTCCCTAGCAATCTACTTGGGAGTTTCTCAGAAAAACTGCCAAAAACTTATTCAAAATCTGTCTGGAATTGAAAGCAAAGTTTGGAATTCCTGGGCTCTTCAACATCTACTGGAAGTTTTTTTGTTGCATGTTACTTACTATATTGGGAGTTTGGAGTCTGCTGGAAATTTAGGATCTGATGGGTATTTGCTCTAGTCTGCTCTCAATACAAACAACATCAGGCTGATAAGAATTGGTTGGTCTCTAGAGTCTTTGAAATCTGCTGGAAATCTGTTGGGGCATATACTGGAAGTCTGAGAGTCTGGTGAACATAGACTGTTAGGCATCTCCTGGAACTGTTTGTTGTAAATCAAGAACATGTTAGGAATCCATTACAAGCGTACTTAACCTCTGATAATTACACCTTACGAGCCAAGAAAGATAACGACAATCAGTCTGGACAGCGAAGTATGAGAAAAACAGACACAGACAATGGGAGGGATGTGTGTAGGGTGGAGCGAAGCCTTTACCTGTTTCCTGACATCAGGGGGCCTCGAAAAGAATGAACATGTGCAGGGCATGGAGGGCAGCCTTTCGCACGTACACCTTGTCCTCGCGGGCCCGTCTGTGCAGCATGGAGAGCACGCCGTGTCGGTCGGGCAGGCCTGTGCAAGAAACTGAACTTTCACCATCAGGTCGGGCAGAAAACGCTTCCCTTACACCATTGTTAGGTCTGCCAGTGAAACTGCCCTTGAATTGTTAGTTTTCCTCAAACAACTGAAGTTGCCAAATTATGTGATGAGCCAAACAACAGTAACAACAACAACACCACACACAACACACAGCATGTTTCTTGCCACCTGTATACTTCTTTTTTGGATGATCTGATTCTATATTTTACTGCTACTGTGATTGATTCCTTTATTTGTGGCTGTCTTCCCCAAGTTCAGATCTGCAATTTGTGAAACCACTGCTTAAACACTTTCTCTTTAATGCAAGAAATTCAAATAGAAAAAAAAAGAAGATAAAAATATGTATAATCTCTTTCCATTTTTTTAACAGTACTTTTTTAAAAAATTTTCCATCACCACTCCATGACATACACTGATTTTCAAACAATATTTATTTACCTTTTCCCATGTTTGGGGCAGGGAGGATACGTTTCAATTAAAGCAGCAAGTATCAACCAATAAACTCATCATTAAAAAGTAAGATAAAAAAAAAAAAAAAAAAACAAAGAAAACCCTTTTCATTTTCAGAGACCATGAACCTCTGAAAAATTGCAAAGCCAAAAGGGGAGTGTTCCTTCACCAAGGAAAGGGAGAAAAAACTGAGCTAGTGCCAACATGGCATGATACTGTGAGCTCACTAAGGGTGGCCACTCTGGTTGGCCTATCTCAGGATTGAGGCAAAGTTAGCTCCTTTCTCCCAATTTCTTTCTTTTCTATTCTTTTTTTTTATCCTTATAATATGGTGTTTGTTCTACACTAAGTGGGATAAAGCTCTGGGCGGGTAAGTATGAGAAATGAAAAAAAAAAAAAGACAGAAATAAGAACGAAATGCTTTTTTCCCCTACTTTTTTTTTTAAAGGAAAAATGGGCCAGAAAAATTACCTGAAAATACAAAATTCATTTATATTACATTTTATGTCTGCTGAAAATCATGACCATGAAGAATCTCTACAATCTGTCATCAGTCTTAATTAGCCATCCAACTTCACACACATAATTATAACATTTATCTTACATCTTTATGGCTCTTTGATACGTTGACAAGTTTTTCTCTCTTTATTTCATACCTTGCCTCAATCTGACAGGCTGGGAAAGGGAGAGAAAGGGGTCTGAGGAGCTTATTTCAAACAAAACTGCCTACCTATACCTCAATGAACTGATTCTCTGGTCTCAAAACATTCCAACGATATATTTCTCCTTTCCTTTTATTTGATCTTATTGAAAATACATCAGTCCCCAAATTATCTTAATGAAATTCAATTTCTTTTCAACTTTCCCCCTTCTCCCTCTGAAAAAAAAAAAGGAAAAAAAAAAAAAAAAAAGAAATGTTCCCAAGAGTCCACTGGAACATGAAACAGCAGACCAGAGACAACTGTAGAACACTGCCATACCTGTACATACTATTCATCTGAAGAAAATGTACATAATCCTCTTTCCTTTCCTTGATATCATACGACTTGCTGAGAAAATAACCTATAAAAAACAAACAAACAAAAAGCCTGCATCGCAGCCAGCTGCGCAAACAGCACACAATGGACAGGGCCTTACTGTTGTTGAGGGCTTCCATTACTTCCACGGACTGGAAGGGCGTCTGAGGTTTGTCCGAGGCTGACACCTGAGCAGGTGTCACAGGGGTGACGTTGTTGTCACTGGGGGTACCTTCTCCCTCCTTGGGGTTCTCTGCCGGCCTGCTGATGCTGCCTTGATCTTCCGTTTCATTCCCCGTCCGATCTGGGAGCAGATTGCTAAGGCTGTGCAAAAACTATTACAGGGCAGACAGAACCAGGGCTTGAAATATCAATGTGCCCAATTGTCCGAGACAACAAAATCACCTGGCAGACAAATGGAAATTTTCTTTCCTTCTACCTATCAGGCGACCGATTTTAAAAAAATTCAGTCAATGAAAGTGTGGCAGAGAGGTAAGCCTCAGTGTAGTGATTGCGCTCCCCCCCTTTCCCCCTTAACTTTCACACCTTCACTGCCACCACTCACGAAGGAATCCTGGCACAGTGACGTGTCCTTTGGGGCAAAGTGTGGTCTGTACATGAACTCTATCTGTAGCATGCAGGACTTGTGATTGGTCAGCACAGAAATGATAGATCATAGAGCTACTCCCATTGTGTTTGTTTTAAACATGTGTAGACAGGACATGGATTTATTATGGAGAGTGTGAATTGTGAAGAGGGAGAAATGAGAAAAGAGACTGAGAGAACAAAAGAGACTTCTTTATTTTACGTCAGTCCAGGAATGTGTGTGGATGGTGGAAACAAGGATTCTATTCCGTTTTCTTTTCTTGCACACTCTGAAAGACAATGGGAGACACACCCTGGTTCAAAAATGAATTGTTTTACAATGATTTCGCTCTCTCAAGCCTTACTCACACGTAGGCAGAATATGCTGTTATTAAATTATGTTTGCCAACTTGTCACTGCATTGCCAATAGTTTTCTATCATTAATTGTCATTTTATTTAGGGAGGGCAATCAGAAATTGGGGGGGGGGGGTGGGGGGTGGGGGGGATTAGATTTTTTTTTTTTTCATCAACTTGTCCCAAGGACACCCAAAAAGTACTTTGTGAACTTTAAGCCCTCAGAACTATGTGAAAGATGAAATACCAATAGTCAGGCTACCTGTCCTGGTTTCACATTATATACGATGAAGAAGATTCAATATCTCAAATAAAATTTTGGGAGGTTTTTAGTGTAGATGTAAAGCCCTAACTGACTGGTCATGTGGATAAATTCTTTACTCTGGAAATGTTTTCAACCAAAGTAAAAACAAAACATCATAAACATCATGTGTGTGTGTGTGTGTGTGTGTGTGTGTGTGTGTGTGTGCACACACGTGTGTGTGCATGTGTGTGTGCGCGCGAGCGTGTGCATTCGCCCATGCATGTGTGTGTGAGAGAAGGGGAGTTCAGGGGGCTGAGCAGATAAATGTGAACGCTTGATGTTGTAAAGCACTACACGTGCACATCTGGATAAGCGCACCGTAATAAAAGTCCATTCTTCTTGCAACTATTCTGTCATTTCAAAAACTTCAGACTTCAATAAAAAGAAAACCTTCTCACCCGCTTGCCCCACAGTGCGCACAGCCTCGGCGGGGGTGGGGTCCAGTCGAGGCTGGTTGGTGGCAGTGTTGCGAGGCGTGATCATCTCCTTGATTCTGGTTTTCACCGATACCTCGCCTGACCCCAGACACTGGGCAAAGCCCGTAATGGCCCTTGTCCTCACCCTGCGTCGGTCACGACACTCACTGTTACAGTGGCCATGAACAACAGACAGACAGAAAGGGAAAGACAAAGAAACAGGAGGACAATGGGAACGAGTAAGGGAAGAAGATAAAAGACTGAGAAGACACAATTAGGATATGGGGATGGAACAAAGAACTTATCATCAGGATCTTCAACAACAACAAACAAACAAACAAACAAACAAAAAAAAAAAAAAAAAAAAAAAATTTGGAAGAGCAAAGGACTGGATCTTTCTGTGCTATCCAACCTTAGGCCTACCTGATTCTGATCCGTTAAGAAGAACACAGACAGAGAAGAAATTTGTAGGTATTGGAAGGAATAAAGGAAGACCACATAAAAAAAGAGAGGGGGCACTGACAGGCATTGTAAGCAACAGAGGATGAACATGAAACAAGAAGAGACACTTGCTGGCATTTTATGGAATAAAGGAAAAACATTAAAACTAAGAGAAAGAAAATGTGTTGGCATTCAGACGATAGAAATGAAGAACACAAAGAGAAGAAACTGGTATCATTCGTCTGATAATAAAGGAGAATAAAGTAAAAGAGAGGTAACCTGTAGGCACTGTTAAGGAATAGAGGGTGAGCACACAGAGAAAGAAGAAATCTGCAAGTACTGCAAATGATTAAAAGACGAACGCCAAGAGAGAGAGAAAAAAAGTTATAAGCATAGTAAACAAATAAAGGAAGTACACAATGACAGAGAGAGACAAAAAAAGGAAAACACCATGAAGGAATAAAGGGAAAAACACAAAAAAATTGAGAGAAGACGCTTGTAAGCAATGAGAACAAATTAAGGAAGAATTGTGAGACAAACAGCAAACAGGTAAGAAGGAATGAAAGGAGAATAAAAAAAAAATTGTAAACAGGTTAGAAGGAATAAAAGGAGAGCACATAAAAAACTGTAAGCAGGTAAGAAGGAATGAAAGGAGAACACAAAAGAAACTGTAAACAGGTAAGAAAGAATAAAAGAAGAAAACATAAAGAAGCTGTAAACAGGTAAGAAAGAATTAAAGAACACATAAAGAAGCTGTAAACAGGTAAGAAAGGACAAAACGAAAACACAAAAGAAACTGTAAACAGGTAAGAAAGAATGAAAGAACACATAAAAAACCTGTAAACAGGCAAGAAAGAATCAAAGGAGAACACATAAAGAAACTGTAAAGAGGTAGGAAGGAATGAAAGAAACACATAAAGAAACTGTAAAGAGGTAAGAAAGAATGAAAGAACACATAAAGAAACTGTAAACAGGTAAGAAAGAATGAAAGGAGAACACATAAAGAAACTGTAAACAGGTAAGAAGGAATGAAAGAACACATAAAGAAAATGTAAACAGGTAATGAAAGGAGAACACAATAAAAACTGTAAACAGGAAAGGAGTAAAAGAACATGTAAACAGGTAAGGAAGAATGAAAGAACACATACAGAAACTGTAAGAAGGAATGAAAGAAGAAGAACACATAAAGAAACTGTAAACAGGTAAGGAGGGATGAAAGGAGAACACAAAAAGAAACTAAACACGTGAGAAGAATGAAAGAAGAACACATACAGACAGAAACTGTAAACAGGTAAGAAGGAATGAAAGAAGAACACATAAAGAAACTTTTAACAGGTAAGAAGGGATAAAAGGAGAACACAAAAAGAAATTGTCAGGCATTGTAAAGGAATACAGAAAGAACGAAAAAATGAAAGAGAAGAAGTGGCAGGCACTAGGACGGAAAACAAAGGAAGACGTTAAAGAAAGAGAGAGCTCAAAATAATAAATGTTGCAAGAGAAAGTGGAGAAACTGGTAGATAATCAGAAGACAAAAAAGAACAGGAGTTACAGAATAAACAGACCTGTTTACCCTAAAACTGTTATTGGTGTACTTTTCAACAAAAATGAGCGTATTTTCTACAAAAAAAAAGGTGTGCACAAACTTCCAAATCTTTGTAAAACCGGTGATAGGGGGTGGGGGTTGATAGTGGACGGGCATTTGCTTTCACCTGACATCAGTTAGTCCCTCTAGAATTTTTTTTTTTTTTTCGACGTATTTGTTTAAGTTCATCATATTCATCGTACTTTCACCAAACGTGTACAAAATACAGCAAAATAGTATGGTGAGCAGGTCTGAATGAGGAAAATGGGGACGGAAGGGGACACTCACACAGCAGCCACATCTGAGCATCGCGCAAGCAGCTGGTTGATCAGCACAGCGTGGGAGGCAAACGCCTTCTCCTCTTCTGACACTCCTGGTAATGAATGGGTTAACAGTGAAGGATTACAGATACCACAGTCAGTCCCAAGACGATTACAAAGTAATACATTATGCCATCAGCATACAGACTCAGTCCTCCTCACTGCATGAAGAAGTCCTGGACGCAACATCACACATGGGAGTAGGAACATAAGTGATTGTAATGCACACGTGTGTGTGTTTGTGTGTGTGTGTGTGTGTGTGTGTGTGTGTGTGTGTGTGAGAAGGCTAGTCCATAGACGTTTGCATCACACATGGGAGTAGGAACACAAGTGACTGTAATGCACCATGTGTGTGTGTGTGTGTGTGTGTGTGTGTGTGTGTGTGTGTTTTGTGTGTGTGTGTGTGTGTGTGTGTGTGTGTGTGTGCGTGTGCGCATGCATGCATGAGCAGTATGAATGACAAAGTTTTCAAACATCAAAATTTGTGTGCAGAAATGCTACATGTGACTGCATGAATAAGTGATTGAGAGAGTGAGAGAGAGAAAGAGAAAGAGAGACAGACAGAGTGCATATGTGTGTGTGCAGGTTGTGTTAAGTGATTTGGGCATAGGAACGGGGGAAGGGGCCGAGGCGGGTGCATGCATGTGAGAGTAAGTGTGCTTTTACAAACACCGAAACGTGTGTGTGATCCATACACAAATGAAGAACCACATGAAAAAAACAGCCCGCAGTACTCATACCATGAAGCTGCCTCTCTGGCTGGGACAACAGCAGAGTCAGCAAGTCCAGTGAAAAGGCGCGCACTGTGACCTGCATGACACAAAGAACCACAGCAAGCAGTAAATGGCCCGCGATTGTGTAACGGTGAAGTCTTACGATGTAAACACTCCCAAATAATGTGCCACATTACACCATTACCCCTATGAAAAATATCTACCTTGGGCAATGAAAACTTGTGTGTTAATTTATCAACATTGGGCATTCATTATCACTACTGAATGATCAATGATTTTCTTTGTCTGTTTTGCCGATCATAGCCCTTGGAGCACTGCAGTGATGACCCCTGCATCAGCTGTCTTCACCTCTGACCTTTGTGGGTTTGCAAGCCACATATAAAACTGTAATTCAACAAAATGATTTTAGCAGGATTGCCCATTATCTTATCTATATTAACGACCTAAGTATTATGAAATAATTTTCCATTTTCTTCATCACAGAAGTGTCTGAATCAAAATCAAAATCAAATCAAATCCTTAAATGTAACTTCTTCCTTTAGATCTATACCTGACTGAAACCTAACCAAGCTAGTGACATGCTGGAAAATCAGTTAATGATATTACCATTATTACCCGAGTGAATCAAAGGCCATTTATTTTCAGCCTCATAGTTATACACTGAACACTACTGTGCCTGCACTCACAACCACCTCCACTGCAAGCCTGAATTTAACACAACTGGCAAAACCAGGCACTTAGTTCCATGCAATTCTTGCAGCCCAGATGACCACATGGGACCTTTTCAGGCTGTAAGAGGAAATAAGATCCTATCCTGAGAGAGAAACAAAAAAAAATGTCAAAATACCAACAAACAATA
>JADBJO010031199.1:0-17010 GCA_016801955.1 Conus betulinus | reverse complement strand
AGAGGACGAGAGAGAGAGAGAGAGAGAGAGAGAGAGAGAGAAGATGGCTCAGACCCGCCTCACCTTCCTTATTGACGTTTGACCTTACAGTAGTTGTGTCAAACAAGCCCCCCCTCCCATAATATTTGCGAGCGCCAGGAAAAAGAAGGAAAATCTGGAATTGCAGCATGGAAACTGGAATAGCTCAGTAAACGTAAACTATTCAAAGCCTTCTTTGAAATTAAGTGATGGACAAACAAAGAATTGCCGTAAAACAATCTTAATCCTGGAAGAAAGCATCAGGGGAAAAAAAAACTCAAAGGGGAAGCCGGTTGATCATACCGTTTTTTTCTCGGGGAAGAATGTGATCGTTGACATCCCTCCCCCCCCCCCACCCCCCCCCCCCCCCTCCCTCCCCCCAACTGTTCATCTCCTTACTGACAGGGTACAGTGCTGGTCATAGTTAACCCTTTCTGGGCTGGTCACTCTTCAGTCTTTGGGCCTGTGCCATGTTGGGTGATGGGGAGGGGGAGAAAAGGGGGAGGGTTGGAGGGGTTGGTAAACACAGAGTGTGTCTAATTATAGTATAGGTCCACACACATCAATATTTTCCAGGTGAAGAGAGAGAGAGAGAGAGAGAGAGAGAGAGAGAGAGAGAGAGAGAGAGGAGAGAGAGAGAGAGAGAAAGAGAGAGAGAAAGAGAGACAGACAGACAGACAAACAGACAGAGTATACAGAATATCTATCTATCTATCTATCTATCTATCTATCTATCTATCTATCTATCTATCTATCTATGCATATATTTATGTATGTATGTATGTGTGTGTATGTATGTATGTATGTATCTAATGTGTGTGTGTGTGTGTGTGTGTGTGTGTGTGTGTGTGTGTGTGTGTGTGTGTGTGTGTGTGTGTGTGTGTTTTTGTGTGTGGTGTGTGTGTGTGTGTGTGTGTGTGTGTGTGTGTGTGTGTCTGTGTCTGTGTCTGTGTGTGTGGTGCATGTGTGTGTGTGTTCGTGTGTTATTGTTGAGAGGGAGAGACAGACAGACAGACAGACAGACAGAAAGACAGGCAGAGAGAGAGAGAGAGAGAGAGAGGAGAGAGAGAGAGAGAGAGAGAGAGAGAGAGAGAGGGAGGGAGGGAGGGAGGGAGGGAGATGCGGGGGTGGGCACAGGGAATGGGAGAGTGGGGGTCTGGGGATTTGGACCTACCCACTCATCCCCCATGTCCCTGTCCAACCCCGTTACAATAAAAGAAAAGAAACGAAAACAAAACAAAACAAAGCAAATCAGAACAAAAGCCAGAACAGAACAGGACAAAAAAAAAAAAAGAAAAACAAAGCAAAGCAAAAACAAAACAAAACAAAACAAAACAAAAACAAAACAAAACAAAAAACACAAACCAAACCAAACCAAAGCAAAAAGCAAAGCAAAACAAAACACGATACAACACAAAACAAAACCCTGAAAGCGCCTGAAGCATTTTTTTGCACTGGAAAAGGACCGTCACTGAAAACACGTCCTTAAAATAACAAATAGACAATGTAGAAATGTGTCATGTCCATCACATCTCCTCTCACTCTCCCCTCTCATCTCTCTGCCACCCCACTCCATTCTCCGATCCTGTCCTCCCTCCATCTACCCCCACACACCCCTCCCAGCCTGCGGAAGAGGCTGTACCCGCCATGACTATCATAACCAATCAGGTTGCAGGAGACAGAGAGACTGTACCCGCCATGACCATGATAACCAATCAGGTTGCAGGAGACAGAGAGAGACTGTACCCGCCATGACCATGATAACCAATCAGGTTGCAGGAGACAGAGAGACTGTACCCGCCATGACCATGATAACCAATCAGGTTGCAGGAGACAGAGAGACTGTACCCGCCATGACCATGATAACCAATCAGGTTGCAGGAGACAGAGAGACTGTACCCGCCATGACCATGATAACCATCAGGTTGCAGGAGACAGGTTATCGTCAACAAGGTAAAGCAGCGCTTTAACGGGTTTATGGCCGGGCGCGTGGCGCCATCTGTCTCTCGTCCATTGAGACAGATGAGGATGACGGTGAGATGATGATGGTGAGATGATGATGTGGTGATGAACATCACATTCAATAACAGATGAAACTGATGGTGAGATGATGATGTGGTGATGAACACCACATTCAATAACAGATGAGGCTGATGGTGAGATGATGATGTGGTGATGAACACCACATTCAATAACAGATGAGGATGATGGGTGCACCAGTACAATGCAAAGTATTAGATTGAATATCTAGAGCTCAGTTTCGAAATGGAGTGACTGATGGCAGAGAACGAAGCAAAATTTAGAAAGAGAGGGGGTTAGTTACCGCCAAGGACATTGACAAAGCACAGGACAAGACACAATGCATTTCGACCGCTTGGGTCTTTTTCAGAAAAAAAAAAAAAAAAACAAAAAAAAAACCAGATCACATTTAACATTTAGGACAGTAAAAAAAAGAACGAAGAGTGACTTATCTGTTGTCCATGTGGTAGGAAGAATGGCAGCCAGACGGAATCGACAGAGGGGATTATGGGAGAAGAAAAGGAGGGGGGGGGGGGGGGGTTGTGCGTGGAGGGAATGGGGGGGGGGGGGGGGAGGGAGACAATGGGGTTGTGTAGCTGGTTTAGTGTGGTGGTATGATATTTTTGTGACGGTTGTGGTTAAGGTGAATTGATAATGAATAATGCTAAGTGGGGGGGGGGGGGTGGGGGGGGGGGTGGTGGTTATACATGCATATATATATATATATATATATATATATATATATATATATATATATATATATATATATATATATATATATATATATGTACGTACGTATATATAAAAGAGATATTAATGATAATAATGATAGTGGTAGTAATTATAAATAAATAAGTAGATGAATAAAATGAAAGTAACTGTAATTTAAAGGGGAAAAAAAATCATTTTAAATGGTGTCTTGTTCTGTGCTTTGTTTGTCAATGTCCTTGGCGGTAACTAACCCCCTCTCTTTCTTAATTTTTATGTAGAGCTAGTTAATAATGACATCACGTCTGCAAAGGAAGGAGAGAGAGAGAGCGAGAGAGAGAGAGAGAGAGAGAGAGAGGAGAGAGAGAGAGAGAGAGAGAGAGAGAGAGAGAGAGAGAGAGCGCCTTTCTGCTTATTAACCGCTTCACCGCCTCTAGAAACAAGATGAATGTTCTTCATGGGCTACAGGTCGGAACGGACATCTTTTTTTAAAAATCATAAACTTTTTTTTTTAATTCTTTTTCTCTCTTTTCTCAACAAGGGGAATAAGAAACATTTCAGTAGCAGCCTTTTCATGTGAGCTGATAGTACTTTACATGAACCTTCTACACGATGACGTCACACTAACATGCACTTCACAGTGACAATCCAACATTGAACACTACGCCTGCACACACGCATGCATGCATGGACAGACATACACAGGCATGCATGTAAGCATTAATCTCTCCATCATGCATTCCTGCAGGAAGTTTCTTGGTGGTGAAATCACGGGAACCAGACCATCTGACTTGACCAACCAACAAACAAGCGATCAAACAAAATGCGATTTTGTGTTCAATTCTTGCTTCAACAGGAAGCCGGGGCAAAGGTCGGGTGTGATATGGTTCAGTTCGGAAAAAAATTCGAAGGATCGGTTGAGCTACATTTTGTTCTAACACTTTTGGGTTTTAATCAAGTGAAGAGATTTTGATGAACTTTTGCAGATAATGATTTCCAAAATGTTTCAAATGATCGAGACGAGAGAGTAAAATGCTGTGAGACAAGGATATGAATTAGACGTTTTTTTTTTTCTTCAGTGACTAATGAATCTGATGCAGTACAGATCAAAGTTCACACTACAATAAAATTCGCAACGTCAGCATGCTTGGCCAGACTACGATTCAAAATAACTCCCAAGATTCTCCCCCTTTTTTCCCTCCCCTCCACCTTCCGGACACCATAAAGATAGAAACATCTGACCGGACAACATTTTTGGCGGGAGTTTCCCATCCGGGTTCTGCCGTAGACGGAAATGGCGGGAGATTACGGCAGGGCGGGGCCCCGGTGCAGGTGTAATGGATCGGAGTGGCCCCGCTGAGATTTGCCTCCCCCCCCCCGCCCCCCACCCCCAACCTGCCCGGCGTGGTACTCACTTCTTCCAGACAGGCAGATAACGGCTCGACTCCAGATGCCACAGAAAAACTGACGTGTTTTTCACTTTTTTTTTTCTTCTTCTTTTTTCAAGAGGTGAAACAGGGTAGGGAAGGTTGGAAGGAAGGGATTTCGGGGGATGACAGGGTGGGGGAGGGGGGAGGGGGAGAGACGGAAAGGGTTGGGGGAAGGTGGGGGCGGGGATGCGTGTGTGTGTGGATGGGGTGATAAAGATTGAGGGTAAAATGAGTAGGTGCGTGGGTGGTGAAGCTGGAGTAGTTGGGTCAGTTCCGTTCGAACAGAAAACTGCCTGGTTATCGAGGGGTCTTGGGTTCGAATCTTCACGCCGATTGGCGGTTATATTTCTTTAATCACTCAGGTTAATTTAATGTCAAACACACAGTACGTTAACCGCTTCTGTTCAGTATGTGTTCAAAACAAAACTATCGGCACGGTAAAAAAAAAAAAAAAAAGAGTACGTTTGCTACAGTACAATGTTGTTAACACAAAAAGTTAAAGCCAGTTCTGTTAATAGTTCTGTCACGCGGTGCACAGCATCACGCGATGGTTTATAACAATCTGTACAAATGTATTAACAATCTGTACAAACTGGATCAACAATCTGTACAAACTGCAATGGTAACCGTGTCCACTCGGCTTCACAATTAGCAGCTGCGTGAACTCGACTTCTGAGATGCTGATGGCAATACTTGTACTGCTTTCAGGAAAATACCGTTGGTAGCTGCGTGAATGTGGCTGCAGGAATATTTGTGGTAACCACGTGACAGGGCTACAGAAAGACCTGTGGTAACTGTACGGACAGAGCATAGAAAGACCCTTGGTAACTTTGTAAATGCGGCTTTAGAAATCAATGTAGCAACTTGGCAAAAAGAGCCGTACACATATCTATGATAAGCATGTGAACAAAGTTTTGGAAGAAAAAGTATAGAATTTCATCGTCCATACAGGGTTTCAAAAATACAATGGCAAATGAGTGAGTGGACAGAACTTCTGAAGTGTCAGCGAGGCTGTGTGAACTGGGCGTTAGACATACCCACGGTAATTATGACTCACAGGGCTATAAACGACTAAGAGTACTTGTATAAAGTTTAAAACACTTGATGTAGCTGTATACACGACGTTAGAAAAACATCAATGACATTGTGTCTATGGAGCTTTAGAAACATCAATGGTAACTATGTAGATATGGCTTTTCAAAGAGTTTGATAAGGCTTTTGAAAGAGTTTGATAAGGTTTTGAAATAGTTTGATAAGGCGTTTGAAAGAGTTTGATAATGCGTTTGAAAGACTTTGATAAGGCTTTTGAGAGACGTTGTTAAGACTTTTGACAGACTTTGATGTGACTTTTAAAAGACTTTGATAAGGCTTTTGAAAGACTTGATACGGCTTTTCACAGATTTTGATAAAGCTTTTGAAAGAAACAGAAACACCCGAAGGTGCTGGGGAGGACCCAAAGAAGCATTGTCTTCACCTGCCTTTTCAGCAGTCCTGTACCATCCTTGGAGGCCTGCGCTGTGTTGACGATGGGTACAGGCACGCGCAGGACACTCCATTAAGATATCAAGGGACATAACTTCTCCTGAGCAGAGGTAAATCAGACTACAGGATGCAACCCATAACAGCCTTAAAGTAGCATCCCCATGGGTGTACCAGCTCGTATTTCATGATTGCAGAGCCCACCGGCAAAAACACCACCCTCCAGCTGTCGAGCACACCCCACAGACCAAACCACCCCTGCCCACGGACAGATGAAGACAGTGCCCCTCCAGACACAGCCAAGCTTTCGCCATACGGTCTTATGTGCCCTCAAGAGAGAATCCAAAGTTTCAAAGATAAAGCTTTTGAAAGACTTTGATAATGCTTTGAAAGAGTTTGATAAGGCTTTTGAAAGAGTTTGATAAGGCTTTTGACAGACATTGATACGGTTTTGACAGACGTTGATAAAGCTCTTGAGAGACATTGATAAGACTTTTAAAAGACATGGATAAGACTTTTGAAAGATTTTGATTAGGCTTTTTACTGACTTTGATCAGGCTTTTCACCGACTTTGATCAGGCTTTTCACCGACTTTGATCAGGCTTTTCACAGACTTTGACAACACTTTTGAAAGACATTGATAAGACTTTTGAAAGGCTTTGATAAGGCTTTTGACAGACTTGATAAAGGCTTTTGACAGACTTTGATGAGGCTTTTGACAGAATTGATGAGGCTTTTGACAGAATTGATAAGGCTTTTGACAGAATTGATAAGGCTTTTGACAGACTTTGATAAGGCTTTTGACAGACTTTGATAAGATTTTTGAAAGACTTTGATGAGGCTTTTGAAAGTCTTTGATAAGACTTTGAAAGAGTTTGATAAGGCTTTTGAAAGAAGTTGGTAGGCTTTTGACAAACTTTGATAAGATTTTTAAAAGACATTGATAAGGCTTTTGACAGAGTATTTGTTACTGTAGTATGTTTGTTGAGTTTAAAAAAACAACAACCAAAGGTGCCACCTAAGAAGCAAAAAGAAAATCATGAAAGAGCAAAACAAGCTACATTTTCTTATGAAAAGTAGAAAATATATAAAAAGATAACCTTTTAAGACACAAGTGCTGAGGGCCAGTTCTTGGAATGAATCCGCAAGGATTCAACAAACATACTACGGTATTGCACACCAGCTTTTTTCTGGTATAGCATTCTTCTTAAAACCGAAAAGACAGAGGAGTCAAATTACCACTTTCCGCGGTCACTGAGGAGAAACAATCAGGTTTCGAAATATCGGTATCTGACCAGGAGTTATATGTTAGTGAGCTTCCTCCCCATTGGAGATGGTCTCCCACTTGGAAGACTATAAGCTTGCTGAAGGTTCATTTTGAGAAGCATTTATTATTCCCTATTCACCCACTCAAGCACACACTGTCAGTTAGGCAGAATCATCTACCACTGCAGATATGAAGGCTTATCATCATCCCCTATTATTCTACAATCTGAGACATAAGAGTAAGCTTTGTTTATGATTCAATATTTCTTGCAGTCATTGCAACACCAAGCTGCTCTGTAAGTTGCTGGAATGGTGCTCGGTACTTATCTTTGGAATTTATTGTTTTATTGTAATTTAGTCCCTTGCAGATTCATACCAAGAACTGGCCCCAGCACTTGTGTCTTAAGAGGTTATCTTTTAATATTTTCTACTTTTCACACAAGAAAATGTACCTTGTTTTGCTCTTTCATGATTTTCTTTTGCTCTTAGGTGGCACCTTTGGTTTTTTTTGTTTTTTGTTTTTTTTTGAAAACTCAACAAACATACTACGGTATTGAATACCAGCCTTTTTCTGGTATAGCATTCTTCTTAAAACCGAAAAGGCCAGAGGAGTCAAATTACCACTTTCCGCGGTCACTGAGGAGAAGAAACAATCAGGTTTCGAAATATCGGTATCTGACCAGGAGTTATATGTTAGTGAGCTTTCCTTCCATTGGAGATGGTCCTCCCTTTGAAGACTATAAGCTTGCTGAAGGTTCATTTTGAGAAGCATTTATTATTCCCTATTCACCCACTCAAGCACATACTGTCAGTTAGGCAGAATCATCTACCACTGCAGATATGAAGGCTTATCACCCCCCTATTTCTACAATCTGAGACATAAGAGTAAGCTTTGGTTATAATTCATATTTCTTGCAGTCATTGCAACACCAAGCTGCTCTGTAAGTTGCGGAATGGTGCTCAACGTAGAGGGAAATAACTTTTTTTTTTATTCGTCCCTACTGTTGTTTCCCCCTGGTGGAGAAGATCTGCGCCCCTTGGAGTTGAGATACGTGGGTTCAAAATATTTACCTTTGAGTCTCCTCCCTTTTTCAAGTAGAAAGAGGGATAACATGGACACGACTGACGTGATGCCCTGCTTGTGTATGTTGGCCCACTGGAGGGCGTGTTTGGGCTTCTCTCTGGAAGTATCTTTCCTTTTTTCTTGTGTGATTTGGCTTACAGTGGGGATGACGGAGACTAAGCGGCCAGAGAGAGAGAGAGAGAGACAGAGAAAGAGAGAGAGAGAGAGAGATAGAGAGAGAGAGAGGAGAGAAGAGAGAGGAGAGAGAGAGAGATAGAGACAGAAACAGACAGAAAAGACAGAGAGAGAGAGAGAGAGAGGAGAGAGAGAGAGATAGACAGAAATAGACAGAGAGAGAGAGAGAGAGAGAGAGAGAGAGAGCAATTGAGAGAGAGAGAGAAGGGTAGGGAGAGGGAGAGAGAGAAATAGAGAGAGGGAGAGAGAAATTGCAGAGGAGAGAGAGAGAGACAGAGAGAGAGAGAGAGAGAGACAGAGAGAGAGAAGAGACAGAGACAGACAGACAGACAGACAGAACAACTAAGAGACAGAGAGAGACAGACAGACCGACAGACAGAAGAGACAGACAGACTGACAGACAGACAGACAGGACAGAGAGAGAGAGAGAGAAGAGAGACAGACAGACAGACAGAGAAGAGAGTCAGAGGACAGAGAGAAAGACAGAGACAGAAGAGTCTCCTGTTATATACGCGTTAAACAGATAAAGCAGTAATGTTGCTGTCATTGGGTATCACGTGCTCGTCTGATTAGAGGCCATTAAACACAAAAGTGATTGCTGATGTCAACAGTACAGGCCGTAATAACCAATCAACGTCATAATTGCCTTCACAGAAAGATAAATAGTAACAGAGACAGGAGAAATAAAAAAAACACACAAAAAAAACAGACAGCGGTTGCGCCTTATGAGTAGAGAGAGAGCACAACATGTGTGAGTAAAACCTTAGTTGTGTGTGTGTGTGTGTGTGTGTGTGTGTGTGAGTGTGTGTGTGTGTGTGTGTGTGTGTGTGTGTGTTGTGTGTGTGTGTGTGTGTTTGCGTGAGTCCGTGCGTCCGTGCGCGAGCGCGCGCGCGCTTGCTTGTGTGTGTGTGTGTTTGAGAGAGAGAGAGAGAGAGAGAGAGGGAGAGAGAGAGAGAGAGAGAGAGAGACAGACAGACAGACAGACAGACAGACAGACAGACAGACAAACAGACAGGCAGGCAGGCAGACAGACAGACTGACAGACTGTCAGACAGCCAAACAGACAGAGAAGGTGGAACAGACAAAAGAGTAACACACACACACAACACACACACACACACACACACACACACACACACACACACACACACACACACACACACACACACATACACACCATCATACTCAAGCACTCATACACACATGCATTCAGTCTCACAAAACACGCATACACTCACAATACGTGCGCACGCACGCAATACACACTCACGCTCACACACACACACACACACACACACACACACACACACACACACACACACACACACACACACACACACACACACACACATACACTCTCTCTCTCTCTCACACACCACACACACACACACACACCACACACAGAGGAGAGAGAGAGATGCTGAGACGAGATTTGAGAGAGAGAGAGAGAGAGAGAGAGAGAGCAGTGTTTGTGTGGTTGAGGACACAGTGTGTGGGATGTTGAGGTCTTCCTTTCCAGTGCTGACAGCAGCTTTGGTGCGGGGAGGGTGGAGACTGTAAACTGTTGGCCAGTGGCAGGTCTCTGAGAGCATCCATCCCCACCCCCACCCCTGAAAAATAAGGCACTTCAACTCTCACACACTGCATCCCCACCCCCACCCCTGAAATAAGGCACTTTAGCTCTCACAGAGTGCATCCCCAACCCCACCCCTGAAATAAGGCACTTCAGCTCTCACAGAGTGCATCCCCTACCCCACCCCTGAAATAAGGCACTTCAGGTCTCTCACAGTGCATCCCCTACCCCACCCCTGAAATAAGGCACTTCAGGTCTCTCACAGTGCATCCCCACCCCCACCCCTGAAATAAGGCACTTCAGGTCTCTCACAGTGCATCCCCAACCCCACCCCTGAAATAAGGCACTTCATCTCTCACACACTACATCCCCCCTCCCCCCCTTCCTAAAATAAGGCACTTCAGGTCTCTCACAGTGCATCCCCCCTCCCCCCCTTCCTAAAATAAGGCACTTCAGGTCTCACACACTGCATCCCCACCTCCACCCCTGAAATAAGGCACTTCGGGCTGGTAACATACACACGCTAAAGATCCTTGAGGCTGCAGGTCACATAGAGCGCATCCTCACCCCCATCCCGAAAACAAGGCTCTTTGATAACATACACACGTTGTAGATTCTGGAATTCTAGGGATTCACCCCCACCCCCCCCCACCCACCCCCCCCCTACACACACACACACACACACACACACACACACACACACACACACACACACACACACACACACACACACATGTAACGTTTATTTCGATATCCTTCCAGATTGTTATAATTATGCAGATCGACACATTGTTACAATTCACGCCGTATCAATGCTCCCGACTTTAAAATCCAATCTTTCTCTCAAGGATCTAATCGTCTCTCTCCATCTGCAACATTAGTTTCTTCATCTCCTAAATCCTGGCGGTCCCCTTTCCCCATTAATCTACAGAAATCAAGCCTCAGACTCTCAAAATGTTTGAAATTGATGTTTTCCGATTCGCTTGATCTGTAATTGGTTCGGATTTGAAGCCGGTGAAACATACACGGAAGCGACCAAGCAAGCAAACGAATGCGCGCGAACACACACAGACAGGCAAACGCGCGCGCGCACGCACGCACACACACACACACACACACACACACACACACACACACACACACACACACTCTCTCTCTCTCTCTCTCTCTCTCTCTCTCTCTCACTCACACTCACTCACACATATAATACACACACGCCTGCGCATGCGTGATAAATCTCGTGCGCGAGCACTCAGGACTGCTCTCAATGTTTAGATATCCATCCTCCTGACTGAGACTTCATGTTTAGCTCTGTCTCTCTGTCTGTGTGTCCGGCTGTCTGCCTCTCCTCACCCTCTCTCTCTCTCTCTCTCTCTGTTTTCCTCTCTGTCTCTATCTGTCTCTGTCTCTCCCTGTCTCTCCGCCTTTGTCTGTCTGTCTCTGTCTCTGTGTCTGTTTGTCTGTCTGTCTGTCTGTCTGTGTGTCTGTGTGTCTGTCTGTCTGTCTACCTGTCTTCCGTCTGGCTTGCCCCTCACTTTCGCAATGGACAGCTTGTCTCTGTTTCTCTGTCTCTGTCTGTCTGTCAGTCGGTCTGTCTATCTCTGTCTGTCTGTCTGTCTCTGTCTGCTTGCCTGCATGTCTGTCGGTCTGTCTGACGTTTTGTCTCTCTGTCTCTGTCTCTGTCTCTGTCTCTGTCTCTCTCTCTCTCTCTCTCCCCTTAGTCTCTGTTTCTCTGAGTGTCTGTCTGTCTGTTTATCTGTCTGTCTGTCTGTCCGTCTGTCTGTCTGTCTGTCTGTCTGTCTGTCTGTCTCTCTCTCTCTCTCTCTCTCTCTCTCTCTCTCTCCGTCTGTCTCTTTGTCCCTGTTTCTTTGAGGTCTGTTTGTCTGTCTGTCTGTCTGTCTGTCTGTCTGTCTCTTTCTCCCTCTCCCTCTCTCTCTCTCCTCTCTCTCTCTCTCTCTGTCTTGCTCCTCACGTCAACAGCGCACAGAGCCGAAAGATCAGCAGATTGTTCCGAGTTACAGCAGGACGGTAGGAGCACGCTCTCTCTCCACGCTGACCCACGCTGAAACAAACCACGAGCAAACACCCTGTCTCTCCTCTCATCGTCGTCCTCATCACCATCGTCATCAACCTTATCGTCATCATCGTTCCGCTACAACACGCCTTCCCCACACCCATCCACCCGACTATCGTCCCCCTCCCTCCTGCACCCCACCTCTGAGCTATCGGGCTCCCCAGAAAGGAAGCCACGTGACGTCAGCGTGAGGGCGGCGGCGGCACGTGCGTACAGGGATAGCGCGGGCGCCTGATTGCCCAGATGGAGAGAGATGCACCAATCTAGAAAATGACCCGGGTGGGTGGGGGGTGGAGGGAGATAGGAGGAAGAGGAGGAGATAGAGGAGGGGGGGGGGGGGGGGGGAGGCTGAGGGGCTGGCTGGAGGTACGGAGGAGAGAGTGTGTGTCGGGGAAAGGAGTGGGGGGGGGGGGGGGGGGTACCTGCTGTTTGAAAGTTGGCATCTCCTCTGGACGTCAGTTGGGTGGGGGTACCTGCTGTTGGAAAGTTGGATACGGTGTGTGCGTGTAGTGTGGGCACTTTAAGGGCTTTAAGCGATTGTCCGTGTTCCAGCTTGGGTGGTTCTCTCCCACGGGCCGGGTGTGTATTGGCGGTGGATACGGTGTGTGCGTGTGTGTGGCTGTATCTGTGTGTGTGACGCTTGCTTCCTTTAGTTTCCGTGAGTTTTGAAGCAGATTGTCCTAACGACACTGCCAGCTTTTCTCTCCACATCACGGTGATTTCCCTTGTTGTACTATTCCATTCCGCGCACGTGGTCACTAAGGCGATGTATTCCAGACAATACAAGCGATTATTCTGGTGATTAGACAATAAAGCGATGTATTCCGGTGATTAGGCAATAAAGCGATGTATTCCGGTGATAAGACTCGTCCTTTTGCCGTGAGCGATCTTGTGAGTAAAGTCTTAGGAGGGGAAAGAAAGAAAGCGTAGAGAAGGTAAAGATATAAAAGAAAAATTTGTAAAAGCTGGTACTGAGAACAGAAGCGAGAAGATCTTTCTAAATTCTATCTTTGGTGGAGATATTTCTAAATTCTATTTTTGTGAGTAAGGTAGGTATCTCTGCCAGACTGAATAATGGTATGATTCTGCTCAGACTCAATAATGATATGATTCTGCTCAGACTCAGGTATGGAACTGACATCTGGTGAGATTGGCATGTGGCACTCAGCGGAGGAATGCTGGTTTCGTTAAAGGTACTATGGAACTGGCATTGCCTTACAACACTTTCAGTGCCAGATCACTTCAACATGTGGGTGCCGATGACACTGTTGAACGGTATAGGACTGTTGCAAAATGTGTCTAATTTTTTAAAGGGTTCCCATCGTATATTTCGTTGAACTGTGCAAAAAAACGGGCATGGTACATGATTTTCGCAAAGCCTGCATAGTTTTTTTTTGAAGGATTCATACAGTTTATTGTGTTTTACCGCGCGCAAGTAGTAGGGGAGGGAGAGAGAAGAGAAGAGAAGAAAAGAGAAGAGAAGAGAAGAGAAGAGAAGAAAAGAGAAGAGAAGAGAAGAGAAACCATAATTTAGACAAAGAAACTTTTGCTACGAGAAAATGTTGCAAAATAAACGTAAGAATTTTTCAAAGATAAATTAATAAGAGACAGCAATTTTGAATATAATCAATCAACTTTAGCAGGAAAAGGGGACGGGGCAGGGACGGAGAGGGGTGGGGTGGGGGAGGATGTAGAGTGGTGAAACTTCTACCCATAATTTACAACATTCAAATCCTAATGTAAAATTGAAATCGCGATATGCATAGTTCGCATCCCTCAATTTCGCTTTCGCTAAAACCGACATGGGCAACCAACCATCTATCCATGATACGGCCTTCACCATCGGCTAGGCTAAAAACAACGTGACTCTGGCCAGCAAATGACAAAGAGAAGACAGATCGGCTTTTACTGTTTTAACAGTGGCACGGTAACAAGTCAGAACTCTATAACAACAATAGCGGCAGCAGCAGCTCAACAACAACAACAGCAATAATAATAATAATAATAATAATAATAACAATATAATGATGATGATGATGATGATGATGATGATGATGATGATAGTATTAATAACGCCCAGATTGGATACATATATATGTTTTTCAGTTTTCATCCCCCCCCCCCCCCCCACCCCCAACGTCAATCTCCCCCCCCCCCCCCTATCGTCCTTCATTACAAAGGGAGTATCTTCCTGTCCTGCATTGTGCTTCCATTCTTCCCCAGACTGTTCTCTCTGAATGACAACCGTTAGGTTAGCCAGCCCTGTCCCACGTCATCACAACGTCATCAGCCGTACTGCCCACTGTCCAGTGTGCGGTCCGCTGTTGCCTGACCACCGGCCTTCAGTCAGACGTTGACGGAGAACTGGCTGCTGAAGTGGGGGTGTGATGCTGTGGTGCTGTGGTGTGGTGACGCGTTGGCCGTGTCTCGGGAGCGGAGTGGCTCCAGCAGCCTGACTGTCTGTCTGCCGCCTCTCTGGTCTCTGAGGTTCCTGTCCCTCCACCTGCCCAGGATGACGTCATCCAGTTCTGAAGGCAAGGTAGTTGGCGTTGTTTTGTTTTGTTTTGTCTTTGTCAGTTATTTTGTTAACGCCTCTCGTTATTCCCTCTCTGCTTTCCTTCCTTCCCTGTTCTTTGTTCTGTATTTTTTGTTGTTGTTGTTTTCAGTATAGAAAGGGGGACCAGCAGATACAACGCACTGGAGGGGAAATGTTGGGAGGTCAGTTTTGCCACGGACAAAGAGAAAAAAAAAAGTATTCAAGAGAAAAGTCTATGATCGGAGAGAATCTTTTGTGGGGAGTTTGATACTGCTACAGACAAATAGGAAAAAAAGTTTGAGAAAAAAGTTTTAAAGTGAGGGAATCTTTAATAGGAAGTTCAATACTGCTAGTAGAAGAGAAACTCGTGGACAGCGTGGCAGCAGAGAGTCCTCAGAAGAGAAGCCCCCTTCAAGCAAGTGTTTCGGCCCTTATCTCCTGACACTCTAGGGGGGTTGGGCCACGCCCGGTTCATGACTCCGGATGTTCCTCTGCTGCCCCTTTTTTTTTCCCATCTTGTGACGAGCCGTGGCTAGGATTCGAACCCATGACCCTCTGGGACATGCCCATTTTCCACTTAATGACTCGCACTCTAACCACTGGGCCACTGGGACACCTTTTCATGAGGCTGTATGCAGACGTTCCTACAAACCCTAGCTCCAATTTCTGCAGTGAGGACTTTGACCTGATAGCCTTCTCTCCTCAGGCTGTTTGCCAGATCAGCATACTTTTCAGTCTTGTAGATTTGAGCTGCCTCCATTCTGTTCTCATATGGCACCGTGAGCTCGATCATGATCAGCTGCTTGGTTGACTGAGAGTGGACTACTATGTCTGGTCTCATGCCACTCTTGCTGATGATCTCTGGGTGACTCTTCCATTCTGGGAGGTCTGCAGTGCACTCCCAGTCATCTGCCCCGTCCAAGACTACTTGTACAATCTCTTTGAGCACTTGGTTGTGCCTCCATGTGTACCTTCCTTGAGCCCAGGGCTACTTTACATGAGCTTAGGACATGCTCCACTGTTTGTTTTTTCCATGGCAGAGGGGGCATGAAGGAGGATCGTCTGTTTTTTTTCCCCCACTTCACCAGGTTTGCATTTGAGGGCAGAAGGTCATATGCAGATCTGAGAATGAAGCTGATCCTGAGAGGGGCCATGTGCCAAATGTCATTTCCAAGTGAGACTCTTTGGAGTGCATTCTCCCACGTTGTCCATTGCCCTTGCTGGCTCTGCTGGACTGCTTTTTGGAGTCTTTTTTGGTCTTCTTTTTTCTCATCTCCTGAATCATCATGTCTCTTTTGGCTTTTCCTTTGGCCTTGACCACCATTCAGTTTTGGTCACCCCCAGTCCTTGTCTGTTGGTCTGTGTGTGTCCTGTTATTTCTCTGATCTTGAGACTTTCTTTTGCAGAATCCATCGCCTCTTGAACTTTCCATTTTCTGCCTGTCTTCAGCTGGGGCTTGATTGCTTCTACCACCTTGTCTCCTGAGTCCTCCAGCATGCTTTGAAGTCTGATCTTCCCTGCTTTGTATTCCTCCAGGATGGATTGTGTGTCTTTCAACGTATCATCATCCATCTTCCAAGGCTCTTGAATGGCTCTTCTGTGACTGTTGGAATGGCCTGGTTGGCAACACTGAAGACCACAGATTCGGCCACTTTTCCTTTCCTCAGGGAGAGACTCCGTGATTAACAAGGGATGTAGATTATAGTGCAGGCACCATGGAAGATAAACCATTGTACAGACAACATGGGAGGTAAATATAGTACAGACATCAGGGGAGGTAAATCCTATTACAGACAACATGTGAGGCAAATCGTAGTACAGACAACAAGGGAGGTAAATCCTAGTACAGACAACAAGGGAGGTAAATCGTAGTACAGACAACAAGGGAGGTAAATCTAGTACAGACAACAAGGGAGATAAATCCTAGTACAGACAACAAGGGAGGTTATATAATTATAGTGCAGGCACCATGGAAGATAAACCATTGTACAGACAACATGGAGGTAAATATAATACATACAACAGAGGAGGTAAATCCTAGTACAGACAACAGGGGAGGTAAATAGAGTACAGACAACAGGGGAGGTAAATCCTAGTACAGATAACAAGGGCGGTAAACGTAGTACAGACAAGATGGGAGGTAAATCCTAGTACAGACAACAGGGGATGTAAATCCTAGTACAGACAACAGGGGAGGTAAATTCTAGTACAGACAGACTGTAAAGGGAAGTAAATCTGGTATACACAAAGAGAAAAAAAATCTTGTAAAGAAATCGTGTGGTCTCGTCGTCTAATTCCTCTGAAACCACCTCAGTGACTATGTCCCCTCCTCTTCTGTCCCCTTGTCCTATCTCTCCACCCTACCCTCCTGCCCCTCATACCACCTGTGCTCTTTCACCTTCGCTCCCCCCTCAAATCGACTCCCCCCCCCCCCCCCCCCCCCCCCCCCCCCCGCCTCCCCTACAGCCCTTCGCCATATACTCTCAACAACCTTTTTGTGGTGAAAGGTGTGCTCACCATCTGGTGGGAAACCTTGCCACCCCCCACCCCCTCCCCTCTCCTCGCCCTGTGCCCACGTCCCTCAACTAGGAGAAAGCATGATCTACCTGCCCCTGCGTGTTGTACCACCCCGGGGCCTCACAGCATTGA